>JADRCD010144270.1:674-34885 GCA_019843815.1 Montemys delectorum | reverse complement strand
GAAGGAGTTAGAGAAAGGTTCTATGGAGCTGAAGGGTTTGCAGCCCCCTAGGACGAACAACAATCAGTAACTAGTACCCTCAGATCTCTCAGGGACCCAGCCAACAATCAAGGACTATACAGGGTGGGACTGAATGTTCTGGCAGCATGTGTATAGTAGAGGATTGCAAATTTGATCATCAATAGGAGGAAAGGACCTCGGCCTTGTGAAGGTACTGTGTCCAAGTGTAGGAGAATGCCAGGGCCAATAAGTGGGAGAGGGTGGGGTGGCAGGCATGGGGAGGGGGGAGGCAAAAGGAGTTTGTTCTTGTTGTTTTTGTTTGTTTGTTTGTTTGTTTGTTTTTTGGAGGGGAACCTGGGAAAGGGAAAATTTACATGTAAATAAAGAAACTATCTAATAAAAAAAGCACATTTTATGTAAATAGAATTAAATCACATTATTATTTTCTTCTTGTACCCCAACTCCTCCCAGAGACCCCCCTTTAATACCACATTATCTTTTTTGTCATATTCTTTAAAATTTATAAAATATTATAACAACAAAAATGTGTATTATAAAAATTGTTTGATATAAAACAACAATCAGTTTAACAGTCTTATGTAGATGCTTGTCTATGACACTATTGAAAATATGTTTTTCTCAATATAAATTTTAAATAACTCCAAATGTATTAACTGTATATTTCAAAATAATACATCACTATTAATATTTTCTTAAATGAACAGAAATATATAAAGTGTTTTTGTTAAAAAAAAAGAAGAAGACATGAAAGGGAGCAGGACTTGTCAAGAGGAAAGGTTTCAGTGAAAAAGGGAATGGGTGAGCAATGAAAACTGGCAGTAAACAGGACTGAAATTCAACATGCAAATATATGAAAATGTCAACAATAGAGAATCTAGCATAAGTCTAAAATTACTTTTCTAGCCCTCTAGAAGTTTTCCTCAACATAGTCATGTATCTAGACTTTACATTCAAAGCCATGCTCAATCCAGGCAGTTCAGAATGGGTTTCTTCCTTTTTAAACCCACTAACCACTTTAACATTGTTTTAGTTCTTTCACCTATTTTCTTCTGACTTTATGCTGAAGCACTTGATGTTAAAACTTGTTACTCAGAACAATTTGACCTAAAGTCTTCAGTTTAAGATAGTCAGTTAGATACTTCATTACATAGAATAAGGGTGTGTTCTGGTATGCATTCTCTAATAAGTGGTTATTAGCCCAGAAGTTTGGATTACAGGAAGAACAACACACAAACCACAAAAAACCTAAGAAGAAGGAAGACCAAAAGGTGGACATTTCATTCCTTCTTAAAAAGGGGACTCAAATACCCACAGAAGGAGTGGCAGAGATTAACTATGGAGCAGAGACTGAAGGAAGGATAAGCATATAGCTATCTCCTGAGAGGCTCTGACAATACCTGACTAATACAGATGTAGAGGCTCACAGCCATTCATTGAACTGAGTACACGGTCCCCAATGAAGGAGTTAGAGAAAGGTTCTATGGAGCTGAAGGGTTTGCAGCCCCTTAGGATGAACAACAATTACTAACTAGTACCCTCAGAGCTCCCAGGGACCCAACCACCAATCAAGGACTATACAGGGTGGGACTGAATGTTCTGGCAGCATGTGTATAGTAGAGGATTGAAAATTCGATCATCAATAGGAGGAAAGGACCTCGGCCTTGTGAAGGTTTTGTGCCCCAGTGTAGGGGAATGCCAGGGCCAATAAGTGGGAGAGGGTGGAGTGGCAGGCATGGGGAGGGGGGAGGCAAAAGGAGTTTGTTCTTGTTGTTTTTGTTTGTTTGTTTGTTTTTTGGAGGGGAACCTAGGAAAGGAAAAACTTACATGTAAATAAAGAAAATATCTAATAAAAAAAAGAAAAAAAAAGCAGAAGAGAGCAGAGTAAAATCGGTTTTTGCCTTCCAGTTTGGTGATTTTTTGGCTTCTACAGCAGAAGATTGTGGGACAAATCCCACTTATTTAAGAAAACTATGTCATTCTCTACCTGTGTGAACTTTGGATGTGGTAGTAATGTGATAGCTTGTTCTCCATATCCTTGGCCTCCCTCTCTCACACACCATACCTAGACTGTTCTCCCTTCAGTACTTGTCAGAGAATTCCCTGTTTACAAAGAGTGTTTATAGAGAATACAAGGCTCACAGGGATGATTGAGGTGTTCCTATAGGTTACATGTATTTTCAATCTTCTATATTTGAATAAAACCCCAAAGCCCAAACCTGGGGCATTTTTAGTTCACACCAAAATACCAGTGGTAGAATATTTCCATTGGAAAGATTCAGGCTGTTCACCAAATATTTACACATCCTTTCACGCCCTTAAATCTGCAATGAAGAATTTGTGAATTTGGAGATGTTCCAAAATCACATAAATCACTCTCTTTGGATTTCAAAACTAACATTTTAAAAAAGAACACTAACCTTTATGAAAGCCTCTGAAACATTGTTTATAAAGGTCAGAAAATAAAAGTTTGAAATAACATTTATGTGGTTCTCCATTGAAGGAAGGCAGCATTTACGTTTTAATTAACTAAGAAGCTGGATCTGGAGAAACTCCACACTTTTAACTTTGAGTTGTGCGTCAAAAGTCAGAATATCTTCAGAGTTCATAAACTAATAGTCAGATGTATATTCTCAAAATGTAAATGGGAAACCACCCCATTTTTTGTTCTCTTATTTATTCACTTTAATTTTATATTAAAATTTTTATCAGAAAACTTATATATCAGGTTACTTCAAAGAGATCATCTTCCAACTCAAAAAAACCCTGGCTCACAATTTCTAGGGAAGAGGGACTAAAATATGGGTATATTTAGCAAACAACATAGTGTCAAGAGATGGATTCAAAACCAAGGAGGGGAAAAAAGCTCAGCAAACATGCAAATCGTCAAGCTATCAGTGACATTTAAAGCAACAGTAGGGTGGCACTGAGTCAAAGCCTTGTTGTATTTAAATTCATAAAATCATCGACAATATTGACTTTGTAAACTATGGAGTCTTCATATTTATTTAAAATACTAATGCCCTAATTTTGCATATTTTTGTCTTCTCATTGAACAAAATAACTGTTACTACTATTTAAATCACCCTTTCATAGAACTAATAACAGTTCATAATGGGTTGATGGTAAGATTAAAGCAAACTGCTTTTCTGTTTATTTACTGCTTTAAAACCTGAGCCTGGTGGTGGTGGGGCACGTCTTTCATCCCAGCACTTGGGAGGCAGAGTCAGGTGGATTTCTGAGTTCGAGGCCAGCCTAGTCTACAGAATGAGTTCCAGGACAGCCAGGGCTATACAGAAAAACCCTGTCTCAAAAACCAAAAACCAAAAACCAAAAAAAAAAAAAAAACCTGGGACCTAACACTCACAGACCTTTAACATTAGGAACAGCATTGTGTATTCTCTCTGGCTTGGAACACCTGTGTTCTCCTAATCCACTGCTGTGTTCTCTGCCTGCTTGTCATTTGCCAAGAAAACAAACATTGGAGCCATGAATGGAGGTGGGTGGAATCTTACTAACATACCAATCTCAGTTTGAATAATTTGATTTGCACAAATTAATTTAGGAATAATTTAGTATTGAAGAATCAGCAATTTCAGCAAGTAAAAGTAAAAAGAGTAATAAGGTACAAGTGACCTGGGGGGTGTGTGTGTGCTGGCTAGTTTTATGTCAACATGACAAAGGTAATATTCTATGAGAAAAGGGAACCTCAATTGTGAAAAGGCATCCAGGGAACTGACTTACAAGCTAGGAAGCTTATGAGGTTAAGGTTAGTGATTGTGGGTAGAGGGTTCAGCCCATTGTGGGTGGGAACACCCCTTGATTGATGGCCCTGAGTTCTATAAGAAAGCAGGCCAAGCAAGCTATGGAGGAGCAAGCCAGTAAGCAGCACTCCTCCGTGGCCTCTGCATCAGCTCCTGCTTCCAGGGTCTTACCCAGTTGGAGTTCTTGTCCTGACTTACCTCAGTGGACTATAATTCAGGATTATAAACAAACAAACAAACAAACGAACGAACCCTTTACTTCCCAAATTGCTTTTGGTCATGGTGTTACATCACAGGAGTAGTAGCCTTAAATTAGACATGGGGTAAGTAGGCAAATGCAGGTAACTCTAATTAGGAGTAGGGGAAGGAAGATAAATACAGAAGGAGAGAAGAGGGTAAAATAGTAGTAAGGATATATGAATAAAATCAAAGGGAATCATGATATTAATTATCTACCAAAAAACCCTATAATACACAAAGTCCTGTGTATAAATACACATATATAATGAAATAATATTTTCACAAATGGGCTGACAATGCTTCCTCTAAGAGCCAAAGATCATCTAACAAAAACTCAACACCAGGCAAGAAATACCCTCTTTTGAGAATGGGCAGCATTGTCTAAGAGATTCCCCAAACATTACAGCCTGTTGGTATTTCTCTTGGTTACTTCCCAGAAATGAAAGGTATGCCCCTATTAGTAAAGACACTATGCACTTCAGATGAAGGCCTAAGAAGCATATGAGCTGGAACCTACCTAAATGCCTTCTGCATTAGCACTACCTTTCATTGTACCAGAAACTACAATGCAAGATTCAAATGAAAAAGAAACAAAGAACTGCCCTACCCAGCTATGATACATAGTTAACACAACCATAATCATCATGGAACAACACCCTTCAGGGTGTTGTAGTGAGACACATAGATTGATGGAAATAAACAGCTCCTTAATTGGAACTTAAGACCCACTCAACAAATACTAAATCACTCTTGGGACTGGAAATCTAGTGAACTACTCATGGTGAAAGAAGTCATGAATCTTAGGGTATAACCTACACTTTACTATACCGGGATAATCCCTAACTACATTCTAAATGCTTGTCCTTAAATCCACAAATAAATGTAGCCCTGACTCCTTATTAAAGAAACTTTTCTTTGCAACAGTGACCATTACAGAAAACTACAACACATCGAAATGCAAATTTATAGAGCCTGGTCCCAGTTAATATATCTATAAGACAACTCCCACACCTAAAACTCAGGATACATTATCGATGGAAGAGTGAAAGGATTGTAAGAGCCAGAGGATCAGGGTGTTCACTCTGAGATTGCATTTCATAGTGATGTCAGAAGGTACAACCACAGTCTCACCAACATGACCCTCTAAAACATGAGCTGAACAGTAGATACAGTAAAGAGGATGGAGGAAAGCCCATGAGGCTTCACCCTTATACAAAGAACTACAGCCAACTAAGCAATGCTGACAATGGAAGAAATGGTCTTTTCCAGGGAAGTCTCCAATATGTTATCTAACACCAATGGTCAGCTATGAAAATATTCATAATAGTAACATTATCAGATTGAACAGGTTATATTTATCTATTTAGGAATATATTGCACATAAATATATATTTACATGCATGTATGTAAGACAATTAATGAAAAAGAAGCCATGAATTTGAAAAAGAACAAGGGGGGATATGGGAAGGTTTGAAAGAGAAAAGATAAGTGGTAAATGATACAATTACAATATCAAAAAATTAAAAACTAATCTACCATATAAATATGCTATGGCTCTGTTTCCTTAATATTGCCCTTGCCAAGGTGTTAAAAACTAAAACAAGAACAATAACAACCAAATGGTGATGGGTGCAGAGCAATCGAAATCATTTTTCAATATGTTCTCCAGTGTCTTGTATCCAGGATACGTGTATGTCTTTTTGACAAACAGAAGCAAACGCATTATTAAATTGACTCTTCACTCTCCAGAGGTTTCTGCCATAGAACTTTCCTGTAGCACGTACAGATCTTTTATGGCAGGAAGCAGTATAGAATTGGGCCCAGTGGGAATATTTTTATTAGAGCCCAACACACACTAAATAAAATTCTATTGCTGTTGGGACAACCTGCAAGCTTTCTAACTAATGAGAACATCTCTAATTCTCAAGCATCCATCTCATCCCTATACCCAAAGATGCTTTCGATAGTCAGTTGACTTATGTAAGTAAAACATGATTGTACATGGGTAGTCTATTAAGGAATAGATATATTATGTACTAAAATCAAATAAAGCAAAAAAAAAAATCAAAGAAAGCTCACTCTCTCCCTCTACCTCTCTTTCTCCCTTTCTTCCTTTCTCTCTCCCCACTTTCTCACTCCCAACCTTTTGTACTAATATTTAAAGCACTAGCAAGGGTTTTTAAATAATGTATGAGCAACTTCTATGCCTTGTCCTTTCTCAGGTCTCTCCACTTTGGTCTTCAAATCAGATCCCTGATACAGGAGTGTATGAATTCCCCATCGGCCATCTCCTTCAGCAGTGTAAGGAGTTGAATACTATTAAAAACTACTTCCCTCAGAAGTTACAGCATAATGATTGCAAAATACATTATCAAAGACAAATAACAGCATTGATTCATAAAAGTACGTGAGGAAAAATATCCCCACCATATCAAAACCATAAAAAATTAGGAATATTAGATTTTTCTCACATCAGAAATGAATTAGTCCCTGCCTTTGTCCATGCTGAGATATTAAAAATACGAACTATAGAATTTTGTATGTTGTTTCACCTGACAGTGTAGGACATTTGAAGTCAGAAAGCACTCTCTTCATTACCTAATTGTGATGTTTAGTTTGTGTACAATTCTTTGCTAGCTGCTAAAATTCCAGGCAATGAAATAGGAAAGACAGTCTTACATAGACTGATTTTTCTATAGGAGCTCACTTTCTAAATCCATCTGTCCATTACCAATTATATATGAATAATTCATTGTAGCCTGAAATATAAAAATATATACTAGATAATATATAAATGTAGAAAATATATAGATGATTCGTTTCTTTTTTAATTAGATATTTTCTTTATTTACATGTCATATTTCCTAGTTTCCTCTCCAAAAACAAAAAAACAACAAGAACAAACCCCTGTTCCATCCTTCCTCCCCCTGCTCGCCACCCCACCCTCTCCTGCTTCCTGGCCCTGGCATTCCCTTACACTGGAGCATAGAACCTTCACAGGACCAAGGGCCTCTTCTCCCATTGATGACCGACTTGGCCATCCTCTGCTATACACATGCTGCCGGAGCAATCAGTCCCTTTTTAAGAGGATTCTCTGCATCTATTTGAGAAATTCCATATTTTACTTACTTTGTTTGTTTGTTTTTATATGTGTGTCTGTGTATGTGCACACAAGTCACAGCGTGCTTTGGGTATTCAAAGGAAAATTAGTAAGACAACTGCGGAAAAATAAGAAAAGTTGGGGGTTGGAGAGTGAGATGTGGTAATTTCAATATGCTTGGCACAGGGAGTGGCACTGTTTGAATGTGTGGCCTTGGGAAGGAAGTGTGTCACTGTGGGTATGGGCTTTAATAACCTTGTCCTAGCTGCCTCAAAGCCAGTCTTCTCCTGTTTGCCATTTGGAATGAGATGTAGAACTCTCAGCTCTTCCTTTCAATTTCAGAACTGAGTTTGATTATTTCTTGTCACCTAGTCCTTTTGTATATTATTTCTTCTTTTTGTTTTAAAGCTCTCAGGTGTGCTGATGTTACTAGAAAATAATATGTTCCTAGATAATTCTAGCCTTTGTAGGCACTTAGTTCTTCAAACTGCTTTACAGTGTCCCGTAAGTATGGGTATATTGTGCTTTCATTTTCATTAAACTTTTTCAAGTTCTTAATTTCCTACTTAGTTTCTGTCTTGATCCATTTTTCACTAAGTAGTGAGTTGTTCTGTTTCCATGTGTTTGAAATTTTTTGGTTGTTTCTGTTGTTGATGAAATCCAGATTTGATCTCTGCTGGTCAAATAGGATACGGGGTATTATTTCAATTTTCTTGTATGTGTTAAGATTTGCTTTGTATCCAAATATGTAGTCAATTTTGGAGAAAGTTCTATGAGAGTCTGAGAGAAGGTATATTATTTTGTGTTTAGATGAAATTGTTTGTAAATATCTGTTAGGTCCATTTAGTTTATTAAATCAGTTATTTCCAGCATTTCTCTGTTTAGTTTTTGCCTGGATGACCCCTTTACTGGTGAGAGTGAAGCACTGAAATCACCCATTACTGTTTAAGGATCAATATGTGATTTAAGCTGTAGCAGGATTTCTTTTATGAACTTGAGTATCCTTATGTTTGGTGCATAAATGTCAGCAATTACAATATACTTCCTCTTGGTGACTTTTTCCTTTGGTCAATTTGTAGTGTCCTTCTGTACCTTTTATGATTTGTTTGAGTTTCCAGTCTATTTTGTCAGATATTCAAATGGCTACACCGGTTTGTTTCTTAAGGAAATTGACTTGAAGGGTCTTTTTTCCACCTGAGATGATGTCTGACTTTAATGCAAGGTCTGCCTTGGATGCAGGAGAAGAATGCACCCATTTTGTCCCCACATCCATTCTGTTAGTCTATGTGTTTTTATTTGGGAATTGTGATCATTGATGTTGAGAATTATCAGTGACCACTGTTTATTGATTCTGGTTATTTTGTTGTGGTGGTGTGATTTGCCTCCAACCTTGGATTTACTGGTCTGATAGCATTTATTCCTTGTACTTTTTTGGGTGTGGTTAGCCTCTTAGTATTGACGTTTTCCTTCTAGTGCCTTCTGTGTTGCTGAGTATCTTGAAATGCCTTTCTTTTTTTTAATCTCTTGTGATTGAAAGTTTTGTTGGTTATAGTAGTCTGGCCTGGCATCTGTGTTCTCTTAGAGCAGTGGTTTTCAACTTTCCTAAAGCTTTGACCCTTTATATAGTTTCTCACTTTGCAGTGACCCCCTAACCATATGAATATTTTTGTTGCTACTTCATAACTGTATTTTTGCTGTTATCTGAATCATCATGTAAGTATCAAATGCGCAAGATATCTGATATAAGATCCCTATGAGGGAGTCATTCAACCCTCAAAAGAGTCAAGACCCACAAGTTGTGAATCACTATTTTACAGTCTGCAGACAATCTATCCAGGCCCTTCTGAAGGCTTTCAGATTCTCCATCGAGGAATTAGATGCTTTTCTAACAGATCTGCCTTTACCTGTTACTTGGTTCTTTTCCTTTACAGCTCTTAAAATCATTTCTTGTTGTGTATATTTAGTGTTTTAATTATGTGCTGAAGGGAAATTCCTTTCGGTCTAGTCTATTTGTGTCCTGCGTGCTTCTTGTACTTTGATAGGCACTTTCTTCTCCAGATTAAGGAAAATTTCTTTTGTGATTTGGTTGAAAATATTTTCTATGTCTTTGTCCTAGGTTTCTTCTCCTTTCTCTATTTCTATTATTCATATATTTTTATCTTTGCATAGCATTCCAGATTACCTGGATGCTCTGTGCCTGGAATTTTCAATATTTAACACTTTCTTTGACTGAAGTATTTATTTCTTCTACCTTATATTCAATAATTGAGATTCTCTCCATCTTTTGGAGAAGCTTGCTTCTGAGTTTCCTGTTCAATTTCCTAAATTTTTCATTTTCAGAAAAATTCATCAGTTTGTTTTTATTTTTTTTAATTGGCTTTATTCCCACTTTGAGGTCTTGAACTGTTTTATTTATTTACTTCCACAGTTTGTGTTTTCATAGATTTCATTAATGGATTTGTTCATTTCCTCTTCAAAGACCTCTAACACTTTCATAAAGGCTATTTTAGGGTGTCTTGTGCTTCAGCTATGTTGCATTTCTTAGGGCCTACTCTAGTAGAATTCCTGACTTCCATTTAGTCCTGGCCATTACTGTGTTTTTACATTGGCATCTAGGCTTCTGGGTTGGGTATGATTGTAATTCTAGATGCTGATATATGGTCTTTTCTTTGTAGAGTGGATGTTTCGTTCTTTGGTTTTTTTTGTTTTTTTGTTTTTTTTTTTGGTTTTGGGTTTTTTTTCTTTTGTTTTTTGTTTGTTTGTTTTGCCTCTGTAGTTCATCAGAGAGTTTGATGGCTCTGAGTTTGTTGGCCGGTAGGGAATACGTCTGGGAATTGTCAGGCATAGCCACTCGGGGTTCCTTCCATTCCAGGGAGAATGTGTTTCTACTATGTGAGATGTGTTGTGAGATGACACGTGGGAAGAAGGGTGCTAAAGGGTATTCTATCAGGAACATCTACTTAACCCCAATGAATGAGGGCAGACATGGAGGAAAGACCATAGCCAGTAGTCTGATACAAAGTTAAGATGAGACTGGGGGATTGGATTTGCAGCAGAGGAAGGAGAGTACAGATCCGAACCTTGTCTGTGTGCTTTTATGGCCTACTTGCTTCTCTTGCAGGCATGGCCAGCAAGTTCCCATGGAGTGACGGCTAGAGTTGGGGTCTGAGACAAAGGATAAGTCAGGAGAATGTGAAGAGCCAGCCTACCACCACCTTAGGCTTAAAGGCCATCTTATAAAGATAAACTAGGTTCATTCCTGTTTCAACCTCTGTTTCTCAGGGATTGGGCTATAAGCCCCCTATAAACTCAACAAATGGTAATGTACTGTTTCAGGAATGGCAGTTCTGTGTTTGTTTCAAAGAGTGAATAAGCATCTTGACAACCCTACCTTTGTTTCAAAGGGTTGTTATGGCTACCGGTTGTTATTATCTTGCAGCCATGTCTTTGTTTCAGGGAACTGTTAGGACTAACTTGTTATTTTTATATTCTGCTCCTATAACCACACACAGTTTGCTTACCAAATCCCTCATTTGAAAACCCCCAGACCAGAGTCATAAATCCTTGTCTTCCTCATAACTAATGCTGATCTCTCAAACCCCACCATAGGGGAAGGCAGCCCATGGACACAAATTAAAAACACTTGATTTAATTGACTTGGCTGTGATAATTTGGGCTGTTAGTCTTCCTCCTTCTATCTCTGGGATTAACAGAAGTTTGTAGAAGATATTTATCCTCATCTGTGGACGGGGGCAGAAAGAAAGGGGAGGCCAAAGCTGGTGGTCTACTATAGAGTGCGAGTGAGACCAGGAGATTGGATTGAGAAGAAGAGGGAGAGGTGAAGATCTGAAGTTAAGCTACCTGCTTCTCTGGATGGTGTAATATATGGGTTCCCAGGAAATGCTGGTTGGATGGAGTTGGAGGCTGGAATTAAACAATGATCCCAGTCAAAGAAGTTTGGGGTGAAAGATCTGTGTGATCCACTGGACATGGAGTTGGGAGGAGGGGCTGCAGCAGATGACCAGCTACAAAGCTGGAGATGAGACGTAGCAATGAGTTTGGAGGAAAGGAGTAAAAGGTAAAGATCTGCCCTACAGTTTGTCTACTTCCACCTGTTCCCCTGTCTTGTGAGGTCAGTAGGTAGCCAGGGAATTTTCTATAATGACTTTTAACAATGAGGTTTATGCTGGTGCAAAGTCTCAATTTAAAAACAAAAAGGCTCGGCAATCAACCACAAAAAACAACTGACTATTGGGGCCTCAGCTCCAACTTACATATTTATAACACAGCTTCTGCACCTAAGGCTCAGGAAATAGCAAGGGAGATGGGGCAGAAAGACTGTGAAAGGCAGAGGACTTGGAGGTCTGCTATGAGAATATGTATTCTGTGTATAACAGGGAAGCTACACATGTGAAATCTCAACAATAACATGGCTGCCTAAACAAGACCTGAACAATTCCAACAACAGTTGACATTTTAACGTAGATGAGGGAAATCTCACAGGGCTCCATCTCTTGATGAAGAACTACATGCAATTAACAATTTATACAGAGAAAATTCATCTTCCCAAGGGATGTGTCCCCAGCATCATTATCCAATAACAGTTATCAAGCCCATAAAAATACATTGAGGTCACACTGAGCATGCTTTGCAGGTTGTATTTACATAAGTATTTATTATAGGTATATGTAGTAACAATGGTTAAAAAAGAGCAGACTATGAATTAGGAAGGGAGTAGGGGAGGGTAGGAAGGAAATAGGGAGAGGGAAAATGATGTAATTACATTTTAATTACACCCAAAATGGCTATAATAGACACTTCATTTTAAAATCTGGATACATATCTGATATGTCTAATATTTTCCTTTATATCTTTCCCACTGTAGTCTCTACTATAGTTCCCACTATAGTTTCCCTGAAAACCATGATTAAAATATTTCTATAAATGTATTCTATTAGAAAAAGGAAAAGGTAAGAGAAAGAATGAGAAGAGAAAAGAAAAGAAGAGATAGTGCAATGTTCTTTGTTGTTTTTTGTTTGTTTGTTTGTTTGTTTGTTTGTTCGCATGTTTGTTTGTGTGTGCTGAGACAGGATTTTTAGGTAGCACTGGTTGTCTTGGAACTCATTATGTAAAATATGATGGTCTCAAACTCATTACAGTCCTGCCTGTCTGCAGAGTAATTGGATTACAAATGGGTTCAAGCCTGCCAAACTAGGCTATTTCACAGATTTTCTTTTCTTTCCTATTCTTTCCTTCTTGTTCTCTCTCTTAGGTTTTCCTTTTTCTATTAAAATATTTATACAAAATATTTGTATACAAAATATTTTAATCATGTTTTTCTGTTTTCTTCCTCCTCCCCACTCCTCTAATCACCCAACTTTATGTTCTTCCCTCTCTCAAACAAACAAACAAAACAAAGCAAAACCCAACATACATAAAAATCAAAACAAACAAGCAAAAGGCCAACAAGATAAAACATTTCCCAAAGAGAAAGCAGACAAAAGAATCACTGAGTTCATTTTATGTCACCCTGCTTCTCCTGGCCCTGGGACCTGCTCTGCAGTGTGGTTCATATACCCAGTGAAACTTCATGGGAGAAAGCTTAGTTTCCCTTTGCCACTGGGTATCAATTGCAGATAGCTTCTTAATTTAATAAACCAATCATTCTATAATTACTTCATCCAGATACATAAATGAAAACATTAAGTGAGGATGTATGCCAATGCCTGGGAAAACACATGTTTGTTGAGCTGTTACAGAAAATTGGATGCCTTTCATGTGCTAATCAACAAGAAAGAAAGTAAACAAAATCTCTTTTTTTGTCACGTTTCCATTTTTTGGCTGTGATCAATAATGAAAAGAAAAGAAAAATATTGCAGGTTATCTTTCCTAAGAAGGAATGAAAATACTAGAATAAGGGCAGGTATGCAGGTTTGTGTATGTGTGCTTATGTGTATGTGTATGTGTGTGTGTGCATGCACACGTGCACGTGCATATGTGTTTAATTTTTTTGGCCAGGAAAAAATTAGTGTAATTTGAGCAATGAGTGTAACTAACTCAGTTCACACCCTAAAAGAAACCCACTGCTTCACTGAAAGATCAAAATGACTTGTTTTTCTCTCAGTGAAATCCTATGAAAATGTAATGAACATGCTGTTCAAAAAAGTACATTTGAATTTAGTATAATATACCCTATTATAACTTTGGCTGTCAATATAGGTTGGTGTGATTTGTAGTCTCCTTAGTCTCCTACAAAACCAGGATTTCTAAACAAAAAACAAAAAAACAAAAACAAAACACACACACACACACACACACACACACACACACACAAATTGTTTCCTTTCTGGTGGAGGTCCAGAATTGCAAATGAACTAATAGCAAGGGACAGAAAAATATTTTGGCTCCAAACTTAAATCCCACATGTGTTAGACTGGATTATAAAACACACGAGAACAAGAGATCTTTCAGGCAAGTTGGCAAACTAAATCTAAGCATCTTAATATAGGAACTCTAAAATAATATTGCACATTTTTTAGTTCCAAGAAATACCTTGACTCGTTTTAAAATAAATTTTAATAACTTTGACCAAAAGTTAACTAGTATTATAATGATCCAAATTTTAGAAATAGAGAACATTTCTCCTATGGAGACACCAGAAGTGTGTATTCCTATCTTTGAACATGCAACAGCATCTTCAAGTTTCAGATGATCCAGAAAGATGAGGTGGCTTCAGTTGTTTTGAGATATCCTATGGGCTTCTACCATTTTCAAAGCAAAAGAATTTCTAAGTCTCCTATATCCTCACTTATCTATCCCTCTCTGTTCTTTAAACATCAGCTTTCTTTTGAATTAAACAGAAAGGTGGCCCCTAAAAGAACAGTGTTATCATCATACAAAATTACCTAATTATGCTGGGGAAGCCCTGGATGTGATTACTGACTGACATTCAGAGCAGTCAGTCTCCTCTTTAGCATTTTTCTTGAAGCGTTGTTCTCCTGATATCCACAAGAAATAGGACCTCACGTGTCAAAGACTTCTCCCTCTTGAATTCTATATTTGTACCTGATTGCAAAAGCCAGTATTATGATATAACGTCTTTAAATCCTAATCTTAACTGTTCATACTTCTGTTGACGAGAAATCTGTTTGATTTCTAATAAAGTTATTGACAACTGACTTCTAAAAATGGGTTGACCAAGTCTGTAAAAGTTTTTTAGAGAAGTCACTATGTTGCTTACCGAAAAATCTGCTGGTTCAGTTTTAGTAATCAGAGCCCAGTGGTTTGGATGCGCATCATATTTCAGACATCCTCATTTTTGCCTTGTATATAGTATACCCACCTTCTTTTCTAAAATGAGAAGGAATAATGACCATGAGAGTAATGCTGTCTCTTCCTATTTCACTTAGTAGGACCAATCAAGAAAAATTATGACTTCCTACTTCGGAGCTGAGTTTTTACATTTTAGAGATGAAACTACTTAAACAGATAATGTGAATATGGGGACTTAATATGACTTAATATCAATAGTAGAATTCTGTCCCAAAGAAACTGGATATTTTTTTTAAGTTTTTTTTCTATTTTATATTTTTAAGAACGAGAGCAAAGATTTTCAGGTTAAGAAAAAAAAAATATCTTAATTCACCTGTGAAGTGATCACACTAGGCAGTACCTGACAACTTTGTCAGAGGGGAGGAACTCTAAGTGTTAGCTGAGTGACCAGGGCTAGGTGCACTGGCTTACAGAGGTCAGGTGTATATGCCCCAGGCTAGACTCACAGACAGTCTGTTCTTTCAAATCTAGTTATGACCAGAGCACCAGTGATGAGCAGCACTGAGAGACAGCTCTAGCATGCTATGTATACAAATGTGTTGGAAATTACCCAGGAAAGCCTGTTTCCACAGGACTCCTGCCTGTGGTTGTAAGTCCAAAAAGTTCAAGGGAGCCTTTGAACTTCAGGATGCCAATCATTCCTAAGTTTTGAACACTTCTGAGAGTTTCTGACTGCCAGCCGCCAGGAAACAGGGAGGAAGTTAATAACTGAACTCACTTTAGCCGTAATTTATTGCAGTTCATGTTTTCCCTTGTCTTTTTGCACACATTTGGAATGTGGTGCTACCTTAGGAAGATTTGCTCCTCAAAACATACTTTAAATTGTTTTCTAATACTTGCTTCACAAAATTCCATAGTTAGAGGGGGAAAGCATGTTCATTTACTTATTTTCTGGTTTTTATACTTTTGTGTTTATTTTAGCTACTATAGTTTTAAAGTCTATGAAGAATCTAATTAATCTGACATAGTTTAATCTTAATTCCTACTGACTATTCTAGTGGTATACACAGGACATATTAGACGGTCAAAGAATATAAGAACATAAATTTAAAACTGGAATGAGGTCTCACTTCACGACTGCTTTAAAATCTGGGAATAGTTTTCCTAAGCTCCCTCAGTACCAGCTTCCCATCTATAAAATGGGTACAAAGTATAACATATCTCAAGACAGTAACATAAGAAACAAGGAAGATAACTTATGTAAAAGCTGTTCTTAAATGTCATATAGTTTAGAAATTAACAATATTTTTAAGAACAGTGATAATTCTAGGAGTTTATAAAATTCTGCCTATCTGCTATGAAAGATTTCAGTACCTAGCATTCTCATGTTTACATAGTGACACAATTCTCTACTCTGAGTAACTGTTCTATATGTATGAAATTCCAAACAGAGAGATATAAGGAAGGGAGGACCACTCCCTTCTGTTCTCACTTATCTGAGGGAGCACCTCACAATAGACGAGGCAGAGAGAAGTTAAGCATGGGATGTGTACAATTTGCCTTCAGCTCTCCCCTGGAAGAGAAAAGTCCAAGGACTCCAAGCAGCATGATGTTTTGGGGTGGGAGGCAGGAGTGTCACATCGCTTCAGCTAAGAATGTAGTAAGTCTATTAGAGAAAATGTAGTTGGTAATTTAGGGTTGTTTTTATTAACTTCTATGAAAAATGTATGTCTCAAGAAACGTAATATTTTCTCTCAGTGGTGTAGATTTCAATATGCCAAATGTCTGACCTCATTAGAAGCCATAATTGAAATGTTTCTCAAAGCAAATGAATGACATGTTTTTTGCCTTTGTTTTTACTTTTTGAAAGTTAACAAAGTAATACATTTTTATCATGCATTCCATCACATTCCGTCACTTTGTTTTATATCTCTTCACCCTGAGTTTGCTATGACCAAATACCGCCACTACACGTTCATGTCCTTGTTTTTTCCCTTAATCTAGACTCTATGAACCAGGGAAGACATGCAATGCTTGTCTTTTGGAGTTTTGGAGTTTATTTCATCTGTCATACAGTCTCCAATGGTACCCTCTCTTCTTACAAGTTACATAATTTCTTCTTACTGCTGTAAAAAGTCCATTGTACCGGTGTGTGTACATCCTTTACCTGTAGTTTTTAAACCTATCTCTACTGATGAATGTCTAGAGTCATTCTCTATTTATCCATTATGAGTAGTCCTACTGTAAATACGAATGTGAAGACAGCTCTGTTATATGCTGGCTTTGATTTTAGATCTACCTTTAAAAAAAATCTTTATAGTTTTGAATTAGGTTTTAGTGTTCAACTTTTATAGCCCTTATACATTCTAGCCATAATCCCATCATATGTAGTTAGCAAGAATTTTCTCCCATTCTATTGTTGGTCTCTGCTGATTGTTTCCTTTGCTATGGAGAAGATTTTCAATTTCTTGAGAACTCATTTGTTAGCTTTTGCTAGTACTTGTTAGGCCACCGATGTTATATTCAGAATCATCTCCTAAATCTATGTCAAAAAGGCATTTTTATTTGTTTTCTTCTAGTTGTTTCAATGATTCACATTTTTAACATCAGTAAGGTCTCTATCCATCTTGAGTTTATTTTCACAGTGAAGAGATAATAGAGGTCTAATTTTGCTCCTCTACATACAAATATTCCAGTTGCCCTAGAATCATTTGTTGAAAAGTGCGTCTCTTCTCAGTATGTCCTTTGATGTCTTTCTGAAGAATAAAGTGATGCTGACTGTGGAGTCTTATTTCAGGTCCTCTACCTGTCTACCTATGGAGATGGGCTGTTCAGGCTCCATCTCCCCATTGTTTGGCGTTTCAGCTAAAGTCATCTACATCGAATCCTGGGAGCCTCTCACATCTCAGGTCTCTGGGACTTTCTAGAGGTTCTCCAGACCCCTACCCTTGGCAGCTGCATATTACCATTCATACTCCTGTCTTTCTGGGATTCTCTCCTGTCTCCCCCAGTACCTGATCCTTCTTCCCCTTTTCTCTTCCCCCTCCCTTTTCATACCCAGGTCCCTCCCCCTCCCTCTGCCTCCCATGATTATTTTGTTTCCCCTTCTAAGTGGGATTGAAGCATCCTCATTTGGGCCTTCCTTCTTGTTAAACTTCTGTCTGTGGGTTTTGTCATAGGTATTCTATACCTTTTAGCTAATATCTACCTATCATTGAGTATATATCATGCATGTCCTTTTGGGTCTGGGTTACCTCACTCAGGATGATATTTTCTGTCTAAAAGAAATGCAGGGACAAAAGCAGAAACTGAAGGAAAGGCTGTCCAGTGACCAGCACAACTGAGATCTATTCCATGGGTGGGCATTAAACCCTGTCACTATTACTGGTGCTATCTTGTGCTTGAAGACAGAAGCCTAGCATGGCTGTCTCTGAGAGGGTCTACCAGCAGCTGACTGAGACAGAAGCAGATACTTACAGCCAGCCATTGGACTAAAGTCAGGAACCCCTAAGAAAAAGTTGGGAGAAGGATTGAAGGAGCTGAAGGAGATGGCAATCCCTTAAGCAGACCACCAGTGTCAGCTAACCCAGACCTTTGGGAGCTCCCAGAGACTAAGCCACCAACCAAAGAGCATACGTGGGCTTGTCCAAGGCCCCTGGCACATATGTAGCAGAAGACTGCCTTGTCTAACATCAGTGGGAGAGGATACATCTAATTCTGTAGAAACTTGATGTCTCAGTGAAGGAGGATGCTCTGGGTGGAGGAATAGGGAAGGAAGCACCCTCTCTGAGGCAAAGTAGAGGGGGATTGGGTAAAGAATTCTGGGAGGGGGTACTGAGAGGAGGCAACATTTGGGATATAAATAAATAAAACAATTAATTAAAAACACCATCTTCCGATTGGCAAATGGAATAATGAATAGACAGTTCTTTAGAGAAGAAACAAAAAATTACTCACAAGTACATTTTAACGTGTTCATCTTTAGTCACTAGAGGAATGAAACTTAAAACAACTTTTAACTGATGAGGTAGTTCAGCACATCAAAACATTTGCCTGACAAACCTACCAACCTAAGTTTGTTCCCAGGAACTAGCATAAAGGTAGGAAGAGAGAACCAACTCTACAAAGTTGCCCTCTGCCTAGAGTGTGTGCATGCACAGACATATACTTCCATAAACAATAAATAATGATAATGAACAATTTTAGAAACTACTTTGAAAGTCCATCTTACTCCAATCAGTTTGCCTATCATCAGAAAAAAATGGAATTAGTTTAGATCCACATCATCAGATGATGAAATAATGAAAATGAAGTAGATAAGTACAATGGGATTTTATTTGGCATTAAAGAAAAATGAAATTAGCAGGAAATGGAATGAATCTGGAAAATATTGTATTATGTAAGGTAACTCAAATTCAGGAAAATAAAAATAGCATAAAAATTCTCTCATAGTTGAATCCTAGCTTATCATGAACATGTGTATGTATATATGATATATATATATGTGTGTGTGTGTGATATTTATATATGATATCTATATCACATAACATAAACATGTATGTGTTTGAGAGAGAGAATATGAAACTTGAAAGGAGATCATGAGGAGGGACAAAGAGCTGTTGAGTGGGGAGGACAGTAGGTCAGTAGTGGTTTGAAACTGGAAAGGAAGCTATCAGGGATAGGCAGAAAGCTAACATATTAGGAGATGGGTAGAATACTTTGCTACCATATTAGAGATCAGGATTTATCTGGTGAATGGGTAGAAAGCTACAGTATTAGAGGGTAGGAGTTATCTGGGGGATGGAGAAGGAAGGGGTAGGAAATTAACAAAAACAGCTTTTGTTTGAACAAGCCATAATGGAACTTAAAACAATGTATGCTCATTTAATATTTTAATTACAAATGAAACTCCAGGTAACAGAAATGTAGAGCTGTGTTTGGAATCCAATGGTATAAAACAAAAATAGTACAGACAAAACAAATAAGCAAGTAAACAAACCAGGCTGGTGTCCATTGAGTACAAGAGTTGCCTTAGCAAAATCACCTGCTTGATGTTCTCTCTACATTTTCAATCTATTTTCCGGTGGGGATTGCAATTATTAACCACAGAGTGTTTATGCAACTAATAACACTCCTTCTGATTAAATGTGAGTAATGATTTCTTTTTCTGTTGTTGTTGCCTACAGGTTTGAACAGTAGTATCCAATATTCTAAGCAGGTTATCTCCATTAGGGTGAATTTGTGAAGACAGGTGTTTGTATAACTGTTAGTCAAATATGCCAGTCCAGTCTATCTCTTTGACTTCCGCATCTCTGTTTTAAGATGTACAACAATGGACCAGGAACTTAATGCAAGGGTCTGGTACTCAAGTTTACTATGTAATATTTTTTAATTGGTTTAATTTTCTTTATGGTAGTGTTACATATTTACCAGAATACACACTCAGGAAAACCATTAACTTTCAACTCATGATTATAGTTGAGAATATTTTGTAATGTATACAACGCATGCCCCAGAGGCTACCTGTCGCTCTTTCTCAGAGGACATCAGCCTAGAGAGGTGATTTAATCTGTCAGGCAAGGCCTAGAGTAGAACACACACTTTTCCTATCAAATTCACTTAGTCCCATATTCATTCTATAACAGAACCCTTGCTTAGAGGTTTCAAAGCATTGCAAGTCAAACATTACTAGTTGCCAGAGTAAAATTTTACCACAAATGTAAAGGCCACTTAAAAGTTTTATGAAATCACAGAGAAAATTTGGATCAATCGAAGTTAACTACTAAAAGAAAATGGCTTACATTTTCATTGCTCAAAAGCCTGCATCAAATTTCTCCAGAAATAGCTTTCATTAATCGAACACATTCCCCCTAATTGATTAGACGTAGTAATGTTCATTTCTTGTATTTCCTAGATATATATACCCTGGTTTGGTGTAAGGGTTCCAACATTCCATCTAGCTACAGGGAGGTGAAGGAAACTTGCAAATGCCAGTTTCCACTTACAGAGCAAGTTAGGAAGCACTGTTCTCTACCACAGAACAGCTCATACTGCCTTCAGGTGCTCCTACTCTTGTTCAAATTGCGGAGGGTTCTCAAGTTCTCCCTGTTCAGACTCCATGGTCAGTCTCTAAGCTATTTTCATTTGCTGGTGCTTCTTTTTGCCCCCACTTAGCATTTGACCAATGCTAAGTTCTGACAAATATGTCTACATTCACAGCTGTATATTAAAGGAAAGGCTGTAGCTTTTGTGACACCCATTGTAAGTCAAATTTGTCCTTGGCTGTGTCTGTCTTTCTATGAGACAACCACAAACCAGTGAGAAGCCTTGTGCTTATGGGAAATCCTCGATTTCAGAACCAGGATGTTAGAAGAAGAGAGGTAGCTCAGACATAGAGCCCATGCTCAGTATGTGTGATATTCTTGGGTCTGATCCTGAACACCAACATACACACATACACGCGCATACACACACACATACACACACACACACACACACAAGCACACACAAGCACACACAAGCACACACGCACACATGCACACACATGTGTGCACACACTCTGGGGGGGGGGGCGGGGGGTTGTCTTCTATCCGTTTAAAACTCTTCACAGACGGATATCCTACAGTGTCCCTATGCAGGTTCTACTATTGTTTCATACTATTTTCAAGTACACAATTCAACTGTATTTTTCTAGTAATCTTTCATTGTTTATTATATTTCTATTGTAGAAAATATGAAGAGACATTATGAAAACGAAAATACTTTAGTGTTGAATATTAGTACACACACACACACACATTTGTTGTCCAGAACACTCAGCCCATGGGTCTCCTTTTGTTTGCTATTTTACTTGTTAGTGGCTTCTCTTGACCCATTATGTCATTTTTGCCTCAATTTAATTTTCCTGGCACTCAAACCTGAGACTGAATTCCAGCTCCATCATTTCTAGCTGTCTGATGCTGTGAAAATACATTTGAACTCCATAACTCCTGGTTTCATACTCATATGGTGAAACTAAACAGTAGTACTACTCTTTAAAAGAATCATGCTTAGGGTTGGATATAAATTATGTAGCCAGATACCTTTAAAAAAATATTTATCAAGTGTTCGCCTTTTTACTGTTTGAACAATTGGAGGCCGCCAGAATAGTGAAGTGTAGGTGGCTAAAAAAGACGTGCGCCCGTTTCAGCTTAATGTCTGTGATGGATGTAACTCTGTTCACTCTTCTAAGAGTAAAGGGGACTGAGTTACCTGCCTCCCACTACCACAAAAAGGGGCAGGGGGAGAAGGGAAGCATGTAGCCATGGGACTCAAGTCCATCACCTCTACTCTAAATGAACCTCCATCTCCTGGACACTCACACAGCACAGTTTTCGCATCCTACCTACAGACGTGTGGAGTGACAACACTTGGTGTGAGAACACTGGGAGTGGCATTGGCTGTGCGGCTCTCAGTTCTTTACTGTGCTTCTGAGTTAGGCTTAACATTCCTAAATAATGCTTTCAGGGCATGCTTGCTTATTAAATACGTTTATGTTATGCTTATATTGAGCTATATTTTATGACTGGTCCTAAAAGATACTTTGCTAGATAATTATTTACTAGGATTCTTGGACATTGTGCTCATTATTATTTTTAAAAACTTTATTGCTTTTTGGCTACAGTGCTGTGTCAAATTTGTCTCCTGCCACTTAGTCTGCTAGTGACATTCTCACTATTTTTTTATTTATTCGGTTTTCTAATAGTTCTCTTTCTTAAAAAAAAAAAATCTTAATTTTGTTCATTGTGTGCTCTATGTTGGTGAGTTTTTCATCTCTCATGCTATTTTTCTCATCCACTTTGATGACTTTTACCTTTATCTAGCTGATTTTCCTTTTTAGGACATGGAGCAAACTCCTCCATTTATAGCCTGAGTCCACTGAAGTGTTCATCTGCTATTTTACTGACTCCCATGTCTCCAATGAGATCAGCCCTCCGTAATGGAGGAACCCTGGTCCTTTTTAGACTTACTGCCTAGTTTTCCAAGCTTCTTGCATTTCAGTGTTGTGATTTCCACAACTGCTGCTTCAGATTTGAGTGATGGATCTTCTTTATTGATCAGCTTATTCTTAAAGACATAATCCCCAGAATCATTTTGTAAAGAGTAAAGAGGCTACTGTTGCCGCAGTAATGTCAAGCCATGCGTGATACAGAAATATACTTAAAATGAATGATAAGAATGGGCACATTACCAATGGCCTGTGAAAAGGGCAAGACTCGAAAATGAAGTTTTAAATTATTTAAGGTAAATGTGGAGAATGTAAGTGAATGATATGCAGTAGGGGGTAGAATGAGAAGGAACAGAGAAAAGGTGAAGCTAAATTAAAGACAAAAAAGAAAAGTAGAGAAAAATATAATGGCAGGAAGGAAAAAAGAATGAAATTAGAAAAAAAAAGAGCATAATAACTTATGTGAGAAATGAAAGTGGATAAATTTAATAAAGAACATTGGGGAAATAACACTTAACCCGAAACACACTAGTTATAAAAGTGGTAAGAAACACAAAGGGAAAAAAATAAATAAAAATGTTAAAAAAAATATATTGCCTAAAAGTCAAAAAAAAATCACATATAAAAATTGATGAACACAATAGGGGCAGGAGCAACATAAAATTTATATAAAAAGTAAAAATTCTGCTAAATATGAAAAATAGGAATCACAAAAGTAAAGATGCGAAGCGTTTGAGTAGCTGCTTGGTTAGCTACTGGACGCCACCAGTTCTATGCATGGGAGGAAGTCATTGTGGAATCCCTTTCCAATGGCTCAGTACATTGCTTAGATTGGATCAGATCGCTGTCAGATATCTACCAGATATCTGTCTTCCGTAGTTTCCCTTCTGTTCTGAGTATCAGGGGGTCTCTGCTAGTCACATTTAACTCTGCAGTCTGTGGACTGTGCTAACTCTCCCTTTCCCCTGAAACTTTTCAGATCTTATCTTTTTGGGTAATTTTATTTTATCTAGGTGATGTTTCTCAAGAGTGATGGGACTACAGGAAGCATCCATAGCATTAAGATCTGTATTTGTAGATGACCTGTTTTCATATTTTTAATGTGTCTGGACTATTACTAACTCTGATAAATGGATATATCACCTCTAGCCCTAGAACTTCAGGACCCAAGGGCCCTCAGGCAGTGAAAGACAGATAAGTGACTACAGAATTTGATCCCTGGCTGGGCTCATAATTAAATCTACCACACACCAGAGTTATTCTCAGTTGATCATACAATCCTTCCCATATATTTACCAACCTGATCACACTTTTTCCCTTCGTACGTGTCTAGCTCTCCTGTGCCACAGAATTGCCTCTAACTTCTGTCCCTTCCCTTACCCAGGAGATTAAGCAGGATGAATCAGTGCTTTCTCCCTTTCACTCAGATCAGATCCCTAAAGTACTCAGATTTTGACAATAGATTCTCTTTCATGTGATGCCTAGCTGCTGTCCTTGTGTCATATAGAATAATAAAATGGGATTTCTCTCTACTGCTGATTCATACACCAGAGTAATCACTGTCTCCCTCAATCTGAAGCTGGCTCTGAGCTTTGTGAAGACTGTGGATGTGTCATGAAAACAGCACTGCTCAGCTTTATCTGGTTTGCCTTTGGCAAGTGCTTCCATTTCTTCTCTCCCATTCATTGTGGTATTTTATTCCCCAATATCCTTTCATTCCTTCATGATGAATTTCCATGCTGTCTCTGGCTACATATCTACCTATCCATCCATCTATCTATCTATCTATCTATCTATCTATCTATCTATCTATCTACCTATCTATCCATCCATCCATCTATTATCTATCTATCAATATATCATCTATCTATCTCTATCACCCTCTCCTCTCAATAAAAATATGTTTTTCTTTTTCAGAGTTTGTTGTGAGAAATATTAAAATGAACAACAAGTTCCTGTGCTACTCTGGACGCTGGTGGGCCACATGGCTCCAGCCGGATGTTCTCATCTCAGCAGACTCTCTGGCCCAGAGTTCCAAAATCTCTCCACCCAGCTCGCTAAGTTCTCTCTGATGGGTCATTACCACACTAGCCCCATGCTTCAAAATCCCCATGGCCATTGTGCTGCACATCTGGCAAACCCATGCTTTGCTGACGTACCTTTTTCTCTTGAACCCAGTCAAATCGCTGTGTGAAGGAAAACACAAGACAAACTTTCAGAAGCAATGGAAACTCAATCTCTGGGCACAACTACTAGAATCCTAATCTTGTAAGCCATATTAAATCTAAATCCTCTGGTGGTGAATCCAGGAGGGATTTGCCATAAAAGCTGGGAGACACTAGTAGCTACATCTTGCCCTCCTGCTATCCCTATCCAAAAAGAAAGCCCCTAACTGTTTTCTGTTTCCCCTCTTCCTCTGTCTAACCCAGAAGTCCTGCCTACTCGCCCAGGGATTGATTCCTTTATTCACTAGGGAATGGTTCACAAGGAGTCACCTGAGTGACTGGACTCATTTCTCATTCCAGACAACCCCTCCTGGTAAAGAGAATTAACATCAAAATGCAATAGCACCAAGGCCATCCACAACAAGAGTTCCTTCCCACTGGCTCATTTGAATGCAGTCTCTAAACGCCCATGTCACTTGTAAAATGTCTATCAAGTTTATTTTGCCCCAACAGATACCTCTTTATCATATCATCCAGCCCTTCTGATAAATCTGTAAAATGCTTTAAGCTAATCATTCATTGCATACAGTCATTCTCTGACTTCATAGAGCCCCTAGTCCTATTTGGTTTTATTCCTGGGCAACCATATTGTCACAGAACTTTGATGTCCTTCTGCTAATTTTTTTTTTTTTAATTTCCTCATAGAAGCCTGCCTAACTACTGTGGTTTGAATATGAAATGTGCCCCTTAGGCTTTACTGTTTGAAACTTGTTCTACACATGATGGTGCTGTTTGTAAAGGTTGTGGTAACTTTGGGAGGTAGAGGCTTGTTAAAGGAAATGTATGGCTGGTGGCCTATATTGAACCTTTAAAACAATAAAAGTCATCACTTGGATGATTCCTATACATTTGTTTTTAGCAGAGGGGAAATTCCTAACTTTGGGTAGATTTATATACAACATTACTTTTGAATTAGGAAGTCAACATGATATCTATTTTTAACAAATATCCCAAACTGTGGGGTTCCTCAGAACTTTAAAACCCATGGTTCATCTTGATGAAATTTACTTCATGTGCTGACTAAAATGCAAATTCTAAATAATTTCACTCGAGGCCCACTGCATTAGAATCTGTAAGGTGTTAGGTCTGGAAACCACCCTTGTTTGGAATTCCAAATGTTATTCTAATTCATACCAAAGTTTGAAACCCACTTTACTGGAGGTTCCTCCAAGTCCTATGATTTTATGATTCTGGCTTATGACTAATCAGCCTAAATTTTAGTTGGTACACCACATAATTCCCTGCCAAACTTCCTCAACCAAATATAGCAAGAGTTGACAGATGCCAAAACTGTGGTAGTCTTTGTCAGTGCCCTTCCTACAGCAGCTGGGCCCACACAGCCTTATCCCCAGCTGTCTGGGCCAGGCAGCAGGTGCTGGGATGGCCATCCCAGCTCTACTCCATGCCTGCAGCTGTTCTTGTGAAGCAAATCTGGCAGCACTGCTTGCCCAGGTCTCCAATTTTCCCTTGGGTGGCCCCTGTTTAGTGGGTGGTCCAGCTCAGCCTTAGTTCTGGTAAGCATACATTCCTAAGTTGTAATACCCTGGCCAGTGCCCACAAAAGCCCTATGTGTTTTATGTCTGAATATGTATATGCACACTTCAGATTAGAGTAGTGCTTAAAGTGCACTTCTTTCTTAAAATATATTTGTGTCTGTATCTGTGAACAATTATTATACAAAATATTTTTATGCATAAGCCTTACTTGTAGATGAAAGAAACGTGGTCCCCTTCTCCTCTTCTCTTCTCTTCTCTTCTCTTCTCTTCTCTTCTCTTCTCTTCTCTTCTCTTCTCTTCTCTTCTCTCTCTCTCTCTCTCTCTCTCTCTCTCTCTCTCTCTCTCTCTCTCTCTCTCTCTCTTTCTCTCTCTCTCTCTCTCATTTCTGGTTCCCTCTCCCTCCTTTACTCCCTCACTCCCTCTTTCCCTTTCCTTCAGTTCCTCTACTTTCACTTTATTTTTACAAAATTAAATCTATTTATAGGAACAGAATTTAAGAAAGAAAACTCTAAGTTTTACCTTACACTATGTGACTAAAGTGGCTACATCTAACCAATCCCTGAGTAAAGGGGAAATCTGCTAAGATAAAGGGTGTTATAAGTTATGTAGAGGAGAAAGGAAAAGAATGGACATCACACTGGAGTTTTTAGGGTCGTAACAAACTTGCATAATATTATAAAATTAAGAACATTTGTCCAAAGCTATCTATTATGCAACACTGATAGGAATCTCATGAATATCGGATAGCAATAGCATATCAGTGTAGGCTTAAAGAAAGGAGTCAAAGAAAATAGCCCTCTGACATGGAAAATATCAATACTATGGGAGACTATTGTCATGAGATTTTCTCTGAATTCTGAATTTGAACATAATAAGACTTTTTAAAATCTTTAAATCTTAAAAAAAAAAAATCTAAGTTTAAAGGAAAAAGACTATTTTTGCTTGCAAAATTGTGGAAGGATATGACTGTGAATTATCACCTTTCTGTTTAATACAAGAAAAAGAAGGAAGAGAAAGAGAAGGAGAAGGAGAAAGATGAGGAGGAGGAGGAAGAAGAAGAGGAGAAGGAGGAGAAAGAGAAGGAAGAGAAGGAGGAAGAGGAGGAGAAGGAGGAGAAAAGAAGAAGAAGAAGAAGAAGAAGAAGAAGAAGAGGAAGAGGAAGAGGAAGAGGAAGAGGAAGAGGAAGAGGAAGAGGCAGAGGCAGAAGGAGAAGGAGAATGGCATAATATAGTGACAATATTGAGATGTGAAACTGTTACAGAATTAGGTTAAAACTGAAATGTGATACTTCTGTTCACTGTGTTTGGGTTATCTTTATGTTTGCATTGTTCTCATAGTTCTTCACTTTCTTGTGTAGTAAAGATGAGGCAGTATAAACTATGATGGGGCAGAAAAGCTTGTTCAATGGATTTCTGCCACCACTTAAGAATTAACTGATTATTGCTTAATGAATATACAAAATGAAAGGTGCAAAGATTTCTAAGAAAAGAAAACAATCCTTAGTACTCTGAAAAATACATTTCATCTGGCTTGCCTATTCACTAAAAGCATGACTTAATAATGGTCTAAAACCTCTTTTATAAGCACAATTTCTATCATAAACATGGTATGCCAGATGTTACTGAAAAATAATATGACAAGTCTCTAAAGAAACAGTAAGTTTGTGAATGGCAATATCTAGTCATGAAAACAATGACAAAAATGCCCAACCATTCTTTTGAAGGAGAGTACCAGGTCTGTACATTGGCCTATGCCATCACAATTATTTGTATAAAGAACAAAAGTTGCAGGACAATGAATAAAGTGTTCGTCTGAAATTTCACCTCATATACTTTTGAAAGCAGGGAAGTTATATATTTATATGGACATAGGAATTAAGCAACAATTGAAGATGCTAATGTCATTATTTTAACCAAATTATCTGTCTACTTCAGATGTCTAGAAAACCACGTACATAGCAGAAATAGACATACATAAAAGTCTGTGTAAATGACATAATATGAAGGGAAACTCTATTGTTTCTTCACTTGATCACTAAAACATTGACAGTGATATAAATGCCTGAGTATTACTGAACTGCAGAGGGTGTCTACACAGATCAAAGTAGAAGAAAGGACATGAACATCACTCTGATGTGTAGAAACTGGGCCAGAAATATGGCAAGAGAGGCTGTTTTCTGCTGTGCTTCCTGTTGCATTCTAGGTTTGACTTTTTGTAGGAGAGCTTCCATTTCTTTTTTTTAATATAAATTAATTATTTTACACTCCATATTCCATTCCCTTATCACCATCCACCCTCCAACTGCTCCACACCCCACACCTCCGCCTCAACCCCCTGTCTCCACCTGGATGCCACCACCTCCCACCCCACCTGACCTCTAAATGCTCTGGGGCCTCCAGTCTCTTGAGGGTTAGATGCATCATCTCTGAATCAATACAGACCTGGATGTCCTCTACTGTATGTGTGTTGAGGGGCCTCATATCAGGTGGTGTATGCTATCTGTTTGGTGACCCAGTGTTTGAGATCGGGGGTCCAGATTGAGACTGCTGGTCCTTCTACAGGATCGCCCTCCTCCTCAGCTTCTTTCAGCCTTCCCTAATTCAACAACAGAGGTCAGCTGCTTCTGTCCATTGGTTGGGTGCAAATATCTGCATCTGACTCTTTCAGCTGTTTGTTGGGTCTTTCGGAGGGCAGTCATGATAGGTCCCTTTTTGTGAGTGTTCTATAGCCTCAGTAATAGTGGCAGGCATTGGAAACACCCCTTGAGATGGATCCTGTTTTGGACCTGTTACTGTACTTTCTTTTCCTCAGTCTCCTCTCCATTTCTACCCCTGCAGTTCTTTCAGATCGGAACAATTATGGGTCAGAGATGTGACCACGGGATGGCATCCCTCCCTTGATGTTCTATCTTCCTGCTGGACGTGGGCTCTCCCTACTGTAGGGCATTTCATCTAAGATCCTTCCCTTTGATTCCTGAGAGTTTCTTAACTCCCAGGTCTCTGGTGCATTCTGGAGGGTCCCCCCAACCTTCAATTTCCTGAAGTTGCCTGTTTCAGTTCTTTCTGCTGGCCCTCGGGGCCTTCAGTCCTTTTCCCTCACCCAATACCAGATCAGGATGCCCCCTCCACTCAAACTCACCCTGCACCCCCTGTCCACTTTCCCTCCCAGAGCCCTCCCCCACTCCCATCCCCACTTGTGATTGCTTTCTTCTCTTTCCCAAGTGGGACTGAGGTGTCCTCATTTGGGCACTTCAGCTCTTTGACCTTTTTGAGTTCTCTGGACTATATCTTGGGTATTCTGTACTTTTTTTTTAAGCTAATATCTACTTATTAGTGAGTACATACCATGCATGTTCTTTTCAGTCTGAGTTACCTCACTCAGGATGATATTTTCTAGTTCCATCCATTTGTCTGCAAAACTCAGGGTATCTTCATTCTTAATAGCTGAGTAGTATTCCATTGTGTAAATGAACCACATTTTCTGAATCCATTCTTCTGTTGTGGGACATATGGGTGTCACAAACAAGGCCACTATGAACAGAGTGGAACATGTGCCCCTATGACATGGTGGGGCATCTTTTGGGTATATTTCCAAGAGTTGTATAGCTGGATCTTCAGATAGATGTATGTCCAATTTTCTGAGGAACCTCCAGATTGATTTCCAGAGAGAGACAGATATGTTGATCAATGGAATAGAATTGAAGACCCAGAAATAAAGCCACACTTTTATGGTCACTTGATCTTTGACAAAGAAACCAAAAATATACAATGGAAAAAAGAAAGCATCTTCAATAAATGGTGCTGGCCTAACTGACTGTCTGTATGTAGAAGAATTGAAAATAGACTGCAGGAGTAACTGGGACCAGCAGGACCCAGGCACACAGGAACTCTGCCAGCCTCGTGGCCCAATATTGTAAAATCCATATACAGTTTCAGCTTGTTTGTGACAGTGTCTTGCAGTGTACAACATAATGGTCTTGAGATCTTCCTTCTCCTATCTCAGCCTCTCTATTAGTAGTATTATTTCATGTTTTTACACTATACTATGGTTTTCAGAACATCTTACATATTTTAAAAGTATTTATATACCCAAAAGAAATGTAGACAATTAAATTTGGAGGAGGTTTGTAAGAGAACAACAAAGAGTAAGACTGAATGCTTTGCTTGACATTTGTAACTCTTGTATCAAGTTACCACAGTAAGAGCCAAGATTTTAAGCTTTACTAAATACAAAACAAACAAACAAAAACACTTTATATATTTATGTTCATTTAAGAAAATATTAGTAGTGATGTATTATTTTGAAATATAGAGTTATGGAGTTATTTAAAATTTATATTGAGAAAAACATATGTATTTTCAGTATTGCTGTAGACAAGCATCTACATAAGACTGTTAAATTGATTGCTGTTTTATATCAAACAACTTTTATAATACTCATTTTTATTGTTATAATATTTCATAAATTTTAAAGAATATGACAAAAAAAGATATTGTAGGTATTGAAGGGGAGGTCTCTGGGAGGAGTTGGGGTATAAAAGGGAAACAAGAATGTGATTTAATTCTATTTATCTAAAATATGTTTTTAAATATTAATGAATTCAGATAAATTGAAATCATGTAACTTTTCTCATTATAATGCAATAAAACTTAAAAAAAAAGAAAAAGAAACTAGACTGATATTTGTCACCTTGTACAAAGCTCAAGTCCAAGTGGATCAAGGACCTCAACATAAAACATGATATGCTCAATCTAATAGAAGAGAAAGTGGGAAAGAGCCTTGAATTCATTGGCAGAATGTGAAATTTCCTAAACAGAACCCCAATGGCTCATGCTTTAAAATCATGAATTAATAAATGGGACCTCATGAAACTGGAAAGCTTATGTAAGGCAAAGGATATAGTCAATAAGACAAATAGGCAACCTACAGATTAGGGAAAAAAACTTCACTATCCCCACATCTGATAGAGGACTAATATCCAAAATATATATAAAAAAAAAAAACTCAAGAAGTCAATCACCAAAAAATCAAACAACCCAATCTAAAAATGGGGATATAGAAGTAAACTGAGAATTAACAATTGAAGAATCTCAAATGGTTGAGAAGCACCTAATGAAATGTTCAAAGTTCTTAGTTATGAGAGAAGTGCAAATCAAAACAACCATGAGACTCCACCTTATACCAATCAGAATGGCACGTGTTGGCAAGGATGTGGAGAAAGAGGAACACTCCTCCATTGCTGGTAGAATTGCAAACTGTTGCTTCCATTTCTTTAGATTCCTGAGTTCCCTCTTGCTAATCTTTCCACTCAGTAAAAGGATTTTGTCCTTGGAAAATCATCTGAAATGCAATGGTAAAAAAGTGGAAACATCAAAGGATATTTAGATTATCCTAGAACACCTAGAGACTTAAAATTCCTTTATGGTAAATGACATTATATATAATGATAGACACAGACCGAAGAGCCCATCATCCAATATAATACAAATCTTGGTACCAGGAGTAGCTCTAGAACAAGAAAAGCAGAAGGATAAAGTTCTTAAATATCTGTAATATGCTTCCAATTTGCCAACACTTATACTTATGGAAGCCTCTCCTAAAAGCATGAAGAGCATTAAAAATCTATCATAACAAATGTGTATGGTTATACTGATAAACCTACTATGAGAAGCAAGAAATTTAATTACTATTTAAAACTCTTGACAATTTGCAGAAACATACAGAAAAATAATGATATGGTTGGTCGTTCCTGGCTAAGTCTAGATAAATTGATAAAAGAAAAGAATTAGTTCCATGATAAAAATAGACAACCTCTAGCACTTCAGGATATAGTGATGAAGGACAACAATGAACTCCATGATAAAACTGACTGGCTCCAGATGGACATACATAGTCTAAATGTTTCTAGTGTGCCCTAGAAGAGACTCTTCTCTCCAGCAGCCACAGAGTTCAAGTTGCAGAAAATTAAACCAAAACCTTCCTTATAAGATTGGATATATTACAACAAAGTTCAAGTCCCAGTCTCAAAGGATATCAGTAGTTTAATTTACTTTAATGGTAAAGAATAAGATCCTGAAACGTTAATCAAGTAGTGATTCCAAACTGTACTCGCTGTACCAGATGTGGTGCCCTTCCTTGAGCAGACCAACATTCCCTGATCCATGCTATGCAGCTATTGATCTAGCAAATGCCTTTTTGTTGGTAACTGTCCAAAAGGATCACCAGAAGAAATTTCCTTTTAGTTGGCAAAGCCAACAGTATATCTACATGGTTTTACCTGAAGGATATATTAACTCTTCAGCCCCGTGTCATCACTTAGGGTGAAGTGATCTTGATCATACTTCTCTTCACAAAATTGCAACTTGATTAAAGTTGAAGGATCTCATTCTTTACTATTAAAGTAAATTAAACTACTCATACCCTTTGAGATTGGGACTTGAGTTTTTCTTGTAATCCAGTCAATCTTATAAGGAGGGTTTTGGTTTAATTTTCTGTAACTTGTCTATTATTATGCTGATTGAATCATTAAGCAACATTAATCCAATCACTTTGGATTTGTTGGTAATACATATGCATGTTATAAGATAGAAAATAAAGTCAGGCAAAATTCAAAAGTCTCCTACTTCAGTAAAAATTTAGAAGTCAGTAGTGTGGGTCATGAAGAGATATTGCTTCTAAGGTGAACGATGTTATTGAACTTGGGCCCTCCCACCACTAAAAAAGAAACACAGTGTGTAGTGGACCTATTTTGGATTCTGGAGACAGCACATTCTTCTCTTGGATATGTTGTTCTGGCCCATCTACCAAGCACTTCAGAAACCTGCTAGTTTTAAGTATGACCTAGAACAAGAGTGGGTTCTTCAAAAGATCCAGGTCACAATGCAGACTGCTCTACTAACTAGACCATCTCTTTCATCAGACCAGGCTGTTATAGGTGAATCATAAAGACCACCTTAAATATTTTGTAGCAAGAATGTATGATCTGAAGACAACTATTTTTCCTTTGGGAAGTAGCTTCTGGCTCACTGTTAGTCTTTATTAGAAACTGAATATCATCTGACCTGATCTGGATTTACCTGACCCACTAAGACATATGGTAGGATATGCACACCTGCAATTCATTATCAAATGGAAAAAGTATATATTTGACCAGACCCAAGCAGATTCTGAGGGCACAAGCAAATTACATGAAGAAGTTACATAAGTGTCTCTGGTTTCTATTCCTATTATAATTTTTCTCCCAATCATGTACTTATACCCTATTATTGCTTGACTTAGAAATACAAGACTTGAGGGGAGTCGCAGGACTGTAGGGACAGGAGCCTGTCAGCTTCCGAGAGACAGAGCTGGATCAGCGACCACCTCTGCCCCCTGCCTGATAGGCGAGAGCTTCCCTCCAGGGCAGACTTCAGCCCAAGGACTCAGGGTTGACTTCAGCCCAAGGACTCAGGCCAAACCAGCTGGGAGGCAAAGACCTCAGGAGTGGAAGGGGAGTTGCAGGGCAGCAAGGAAAGGTCAAGCTCTAAGACACCAAGAACTTCTAACACCAGAGATCAAGAGATGACAAAAGGCAAACGCAAGAATCCTACCAACAGAAACCAAGACTGCTTGGCTTCACCAGAACATAGTACTCCCACCTCAGCAAGCCCTGGATATCCCAAAACACCAGAAAAGCAAGATTTGGATCTAAAGACACATCTCACAATGCTGATAGAGGAACTTAAGAAGGACATGAATAACTCCCTTAAAGAAATACAGGAGAAAACAGATAAAGAGGTACAAGCCCTTAAAGAGGAAACAAAAAAATCCCATAAAGAACTACAGGAGATCACAAGTAAACAAATAGAAGCCCTTAAAGAGCAAACCCAAAAATCCCTTAAGGAATTTCAGGAAAACACAAACAAACAGGTGAAGGAACTGAATAAAACCATCCAGGACCTAAAAATGGAAGTAGAAACAATAAAGAAATCACAAAAGGAGACAACCCTGGAGTTAGAAATCTTAGGAAAAAAGTCAGGAAACATAGATGCAAGCATCACCAACAGAATACAAGAGATAGAAGAGAGAATCTCAGGGGCAGAAGATAACATGGACAACATTGACAGAACA
>JADRCD010144268.1:3753-15647 GCA_019843815.1 Montemys delectorum | reverse complement strand
TTGAGTCAGGGTTTCTCTGTGTAGCCCTGGCTGTCCTGGAACTCACTCTGTAGACCAGACTGGCCTTGAACTCAGAAATCCACCTGCCTCTGCCTCTGCCTCCCAAGTGCTGGGATTAAAGGCGTGCGCCACCACTGCCTGGCACAAAAGAGGGCATTCTTTATTAAGAGAAACACAAGACAACAAGTGACCACCACTTACCTCTGCCTCCTTTTTCTTTTTCATCAGTTTTTGAGCTTCAATAGCTTTCAAAGTACGGTTAGATTCAGGCTTGGGGATCTGTATAATGGCTGCCTGGATTTTGGCCATTATCTCATTTTGACGTCTTCTGTTTAAGCGTTGCTGAGTATGGCATACACATTAATTTATTCATTCAACTTGTCAAAATAGTAAGAATGTGACATATATATAGATACACAAATACATAAGTTATCCATTGAAAATTTCAGAACTTAGCGATTAACAAGTGCACAAGATGTCACAATTGTCTAGTATTAGAAAGACATTATTGGCATTATTTACACTGAAAATTATGATGCTAAACACAACACTGAAATGTTAAAATTATGACTAGATAATGTATGTACTGTCATTATGTACGTTGGTACAGGAATAGTCAAGACTTTAAATACAAAAATATTATGGTTCTTTATCAATGCTGCATTCATGACTGGCCCAAATATTAGAATAAATTCTTTCTCTCAGGAAGCCCCCAAAGACTCTTATAGAGCCAACAGCTGCCACGAGGAAAGTCAGTTTCTCCAAAGCAATGTACCCACACGTGAGTGAGTCAGGGAAGGCCTCAACTGCTGGCCTGACACCAAAACATAAAGCATTAGTGGGTTATCTCTTAAGACAGGTAATATTTATTTTAAGGATACTATAAAGAGAATGATGTGATTGAAAGAAAAATGTCTAAAATATATATTATTAAATTTTTTAAGACTAAACATTTTATAAAAACGATACATGTCTTTATTACTAAAATGTTGTATTATAACTGAATTCCTTAATTTCTACATCCAAGGAAAATTAAATTTACGACTAAAATGCAGAAGTTATCATTTTAAATTTTCAATTTCACTTTCTAAAAATGTGAATTTCTACTTCATTGACATGTTTATTTCGTGTGGATTTTTATTTCATCACCATATGTTTATTTTCTTTTTCTTAAGAAAATGGGAAAACTACAGGCTTTGTGTCACTTGTTTATTTCCTATGGCCATGTTTCACAATCTCTCTTCCATATAATTTACAATATTTTACACCCCTTGACTTGTCTTTCTTTGGAAGTTTCCTGTATTACACTTGGCTTTTCACACCTGGACTGGCTGGTTCAATCCACATGAGTCCCAGCTCTTGATCTCAACTTAGACATTGCACTTAGAGTGCCCTGTCTCTGCTATGCAGAAGCATTGAAGAATGATTCTGCCCTCTGGAAACTAACAGAAGGGTTTCTATAATTTGTCTCTTGAATGTGTCCCTCCTTCCCACAAGAGGCTCACTCCATCCAGGATATGTTAGCTTCTTGACACACTAATCAATTTAAAAAGCAAGTTTCAAATACAACAGGGAGAGCAAAACTTCCATTGCCTGTGGTTAGCACGCACTATGCATCCACCCATTTGAAATTCTCTTAAAAGTCTTTAATGATTTGATGATGGCTTTCCTCCCATGTCTTTAAAGACACAGATCATTAAAGACTTTTTTTTTTCAAAGAGGTTTTAGAATCAGCAGCGACTTACACAAAGCAATAGCTAAGGGCAGTGAAGATCAGGTGCTTCACATAGTTGGAAAGGGAAGCCATCAGAGAAGTAACCCCCTAAAATAAATGGAGCAGGATATAGAGACTGGGGTTTTGCAGAGAATGGGACAGAACAGGGCATGGGCTTCCACATGGGCTATAAGGGATGAGGTCCTTTGGCCAGTAGGGGAGCTAGTAGCAAATCCTTTCCCAAAGGAACTGAGGACAAATTTCCTCCAGCGAAACAAAGTTGTCCCATTAGGCAGGTGATAACTCTCAGCCACAGGTGCAGCGAGAGAGTGAGTGTGAACCAAGATGGGAAGAGGGAGGATCCAGTGAGGTAAAGCAAAGCCATTGATTATGAAATGCAATCTATCCAGGGAGGATCCAGTGAGGCAAAGCAAAGCCATGCATCACACCATGCAATCTCTCCGTGCTGCTACCTATGCAATGTGTGCTCACTACAGGCAGAAATGAACCACCAAATATACTAGGTACTAACAAATTTTCAGGAGGAAAATAAATGATCTATGGAACCTTTTCAATATTAAAGTGTCTTTGCTCTTCCTCAAGTTTTTGAATTTTTTCAAACTTCTCAAAATGCATTCGGGCAAGATCTTCTTTCATTTGTTTACACTTTTCTTGAAACCTGCATGTAACTCGCATCAAATTGAAATCGGTTTGGCGTGGTATCAGGTTTTTAAGTCTCTAGATGAAGAAAGCATTTAAAAGGTTTTGGTTACTGGAGACTAAAAGGTATGCTGGCATTACAATCATACACATTTTGTATTGAATGTAAAACTTATAGACATCAGTCACTTTTGCTAATTAAAATAAATTAAAACTATGTCAGTCATGTTAATCACTAAAATCTTTAATTGTGTGTGGACAACAAAATAATGTTTATATTCCTTCTTACAAAATGGTGTCATATATATTTACATTTTGCCTGCTCTTGATTTCCTTCTTTTTTCTTTAATCAAAGACCTCTTTACTTTTGGTCCTCATACAACACCCTGTTCTCATCCCAATCTTTCCTCCACTAACAGTTATCTCTGTTTCTATAAAATGTGTTTTATACCTCCTTTAAATTCCTATTCCCCAGCTACTGCTTGACTGTCTTATTTCCATGTTTCTTGAGAAGGTACTCTGTTCTCTCTTTCTCCTCATCTTTAAATCACTATGATATATACCACTCTACAGAAACATTTTTTCCTTCCTAGCATGCAAACATGAAGTCCATGGAGGCTTTCACAATGCCATTTTTATGCAGCACTTGGGATAAAATCAGAACTCAATAAATGTCTATGCAATGTATAACTGACTCCTGAAGCCCTTACAGCTCATTGTAGATTGTCTTCACTAAGCTACATAAAAGTCCAGTGTCATGGCAGGCAGAAAAAGAAATCATCTTTGTCTACAGAGCTGGGAGAAGTGAGGGAGAAGTTGATTGACTTGAGTAATTGACTTGAGTCAACCAAGCTGGGACACTGAAGAAGAATCCAGCACTAAGTTGCTTAGCGTTATGCCTCGTCTGCCTGCCCATGATTTCTCAGTTTATTTGCTACCAGAGTAATACAGGCATCCAAGTAAAGTAGAGCAGTTTGAAATTGGAGTTAGCAAACTAAAAAGTGCTGACAATTCATCAAAACACATTTGTTTTTCTGAATTTTACAATGCTCGAGTATTTTTGCAGGCATTAGAGGCACTCACATCTTAAAGATTTGGTAAACTGATGAGGAACAGGCAGTACCAGGAGATTAACACAACGACTCCACTCATTACAAGGAAGAATCTACATGAGCTGGGTAGACAGCAGAGATGGGAAAGATATTTGGGAAGGAGGAGAGTTGAGATTGGGATGCTTGAGTGGAAGGGCAAGAATAGTCTAGCCATAGTCAAGGACACTCTGTCAATAAGCAGGAAAGAGATTGACTCTGTGCTGAGCAGTACAAAGAAGAATGTTGAGACTGTTCGGTGAATGATTGTGGAGTTTGCACTAAGATGGGGATACAATGTATATAAGGCTGAGCAAGTCTGTTCTCAAGAGCCCTGTGATCTAGCTGAAGGCTCATGAGATAGTCTAGCAGGTTGCTGCAGTGGCCCCTGAGGAAATCTTAGGCAACATAGTAGCAAGAAAACATGGAGAGGAAAGGAGCAGGCATAGAAATTAGTGGTATGTATAAAGATTAGGCAGGTTCTATTTACAGATAATTTATGAGATTATTTACTGGAGAAGGAAAGGTATGCTGACATTAACACAGATCATTTAGGAGATAATTTAAGGGCGAATAAAAGGTATGCTGACATTACAATCATGCAAATATTTTGTATTAAATATAAAATGTATACACATCACTATTGTTGATAATTAAAATAAATTGAAACCTATGTCAATCAAGTTAATCACTAAAATCTTTGATTGTGTGTGGACAACAAATTAATGAAAAAGAGGGCATGCATTTATTTAGAAGGGAGCAAGGGCATCTATTGGACAGTTTGGAGTTAGGAAGAAGAAGGGAAAATGATGTAATTATATTTAGTTTCAAAAATAAAAGAGAAAAAGCTCTGGGAAAGAGAAACAGATTTGGATAAACTATCTGTAGTGTGACTAGGAAACAGGGAGACAGCAAGGGTAGATGAATAAATTAAAGACATTGGCATAAAATAACACCCAGAATGGCTGGTAACACAAATGGCCTAAATTGAGCATCCCCAAGACCACAATCTCACAGCCAGTCCACAGCAACACTAGTTTTTCCCGTGGGAATGCCTATTAGGTCTCTTTCTGTACCTACCTCTCGAAAAGCCTCACTTTTGAGGGCCTGAAGCCTCAAGTTTGTCTGGGGTTGCATGGTTTGTATCTCTAATCCAGTCAACCCTGTTTTCTTCTTTTTCTGAAGAGCAATGTACAACTGATAGAGAAGTTTGGTTGCTGCCCCGGGCTTCTCTGTGATAATGCTTTGAGCCACATTCTGATCAAACTGTACACCCAGCAGGTGAAGCGTTGGTTGTAAGCGGGAGAAATTATTAAGTTTGGCAGTTGAACCCCTAAAGGCAATAATATGTTCATAATTATACATTAACACCAAATGAAAACACCCAATGTCAGAAGTACTATTATGATACGATACTGTGAAATATCCCAACTGCCCTTATATGCTTGCTTTTTCTTAAACGACTCAGTAATGAAAATGCATGGGGATATTTTTCCCATTGGTTATGTTTATCTAAACTTTATTTTTCTTGAAATAATCTAAAATTTATCATTTTAATTTAGTTCATACTGTAAATTGCCAATAAAATTTAGTAAAGGAAATAAGCACTAAAACAGACAAATATATGCTTCTCAGTGGATAAAAAGACTATAGTTTTGAAAACTACATTTTATTCTAAAGGCAAAATTGCAATTCAAATTTCCATTGTATTAAGCTAATATCTTAAGTTAGTCCTAAATTTAAAATTGACAACTCTAACAATGGTCTTCTCAGATGCTCTCAATATTATTTAACTGAAGATATTAGCTATGCAAATCATTCTGTTACCCTTCAATATGTAGTTTATGGTGATTCTTTGATGTGAAAAATCTACAATTTGAAATTTTATTATTTTTTAATTATTTAATTTCAACACAGCCTCAGACTTTAAGAAACAAATTAATTCTTTTATTGTGATAAAGCTTGAGGTCAGGGATGGTGATTCCCCAGCTGGTGGGGGAAATCACCATCCCTGACGTCAAGCTTTATTACCGAGCAATAGTGATAAAAATTGAATGGTATTGGTACAGAGACAGACACACTGATCAATGGAATAGAATTGAAGACCCACAAATAAAACCACACACTTACAGACACTTGATCTTTGACAAAGATGCCAAAAATATACAATGGAAAAAAGAAAGCATCTTCAATAAATGATGCTGGTCTAACTGGCTGTCTGTATGTAGAAGAATGAAAATAGACCCATATTTGTCCCCTTGTACAAAGCTCAAGTCCAAGAGGATCAAGGACCTCAACATAAAACCAGATACACTGAATCTAACAGAAGAGAAAGTGGAAAGAGCCTTGAATGCTTTGGCATAGGGGGACATTTCCTAAACAGAATTTCAATGGCTCATGCTCTAAGATCAAGAATTGATAAATGTGACCTCATGAAACTGGAAAGCTTCTGGAAGGCAAAGGACCTAGTCAATAAGACGAATCAGCAACCTACAGATTGGAAAAAATATCTTCACTAACCCTACCCCTGATAGAGGGCTAATATCCAAAATATATAAAGAACTCAAGAAGTTAATCACCAAAAACCCAAACAACCCAATCAAAAAATGGGGTATAGAACTAAATGGAGAATTCGCAACTGAGAAATCTTGAATGGCTGAGAAGCACCTAAAGAAATGTTCAAAGTCCTTAGTGATCAGAGAAATGCAAATCATAACAACCCTGAAATTCCACCTTACACCAGTCAGAATGGGTAAGATCAAACCTCACTTGACAACACTTGTTGGAAACGATGTGGTGGAAGAAGAACACTTTTCCATTGCTGGAGGGATTGCAAACTTGTACAGCCACTCTGGAAATCAATTGGAAATAGATCTTACCTGAAGACCCAGCTATACCATTCTTGGGAATGTACCCAAAAGATACCCCACCATACCTCAGGGGCACATGCTCCACTATGTTCATAGCAGCCTTATTTGTGATAGCCAGAAGTTGGAAACAACCCAGATGTTCCACGACAGAAGAATGGATGCAGAAAATGTGATTCATTTGCACACTGGAATACTACTCAGCTATTAAGAACAAGGACATTTTGAGTTTTGCAGGCAAATGGATGCAACTAGAAAATATCATCCTGAGTGACATGCATGATATTTATTCACTATTAAATGGGTATTAGTCAAAAAAAAAAGTACAGAATACCCAAGATACAGTCCACAGAACTCAAAAAGGTGAACGAGCTGAAGTGTCCAAGTGAGGACGCCTAAGTCCCACTTGGGAGGGAGAAGAAAGCAATCACAAGTTGGGAGGGAAGGAAGAACCTGGGAGCGAGAGTGGACATGGAGGGGATGTAGGGGAGGAGAAGGGAACCTGATTTGGTATTGGGTGAGGGAAAAGGACTGAAGCCCTGAGGGCCAGCAGAAAGAATGGAAATAGGCAACCTTGAGAAGTAGGAGGTTGGTGGTACCCTTCAGAATGTACCAGAGACCAGGGAGGTGAGAGACTCTCAGGACTCAAAGGGAGGGACCTTAGGTGAAATGCCTGACAGTAGAGAGAGGGAACTTATAGAGCCCACCTCCAGCAGGAAGACAGGACATAAAATGAGGGAGGGGGCCATCCTACAGTCACAACTCTGAACCATAATTATTCTTGTGTGAAAGAATTACAGGGGTAGAAATGGAGAGGGTCTGAGGAAAAGAAGGTACAGAGATAGGTCCAAAGTGGGATCCAGCTCAAGGGGAGATCCCAAGGCCTCACACTATTACTGAGGCTATGGAGCGCTCACAAAAAGGGCCCTAGCATGACCACACTCCAGAAGACCCAACAAGCAGCTGAAAGAGTCAGATGCAGATATTTGCACTCAACCAATGGACAGAAGCAGTTGGCCCCTGTTGTTGCATTAGGGAAGGCTGAGGAGAAGGGCAACCCTGTAGGAGGACCAGCAGTCTCAATTATTCTGGACCCCAGAGATCTCTATTTGGACCACCAAACAGGCAGCGTACACCAGCTGCTGTTAGGCTCCCAACACACATACAGGAGAGGACTGCTGAGTCTGGGTTCATTCAGAGATGATGTACCTAACCCTCAAGAGACTGGAGGCCTCAAGGAAATAAGAGGTCAGGTGGGGTGGGGAGTGGGGACATCTCTGTAGAGACAGGGGTTAGAGAGAAGGTATGGGATGTGGAACAGTTGGAGGGTGGACAGGGTATGGGGGAATAAAATGTGGAATGTAAATAAATAAATGAATGAATACATTTCTTTTTTAAAAAGAGGGAATGTGAGGACTTAGAGGAAGTTATAAGGAAGGGAAAAATGATGTAAATACTGTAGACATGAAAAATTAAATAAAAATTATTTATATATAAAAACAAACAAACAAAAAAGAAACTAATGAATTCATTAACTTTCTCCATCGCTTAGTATTCTACTAAATAACCATATTACTAAAGGTATATCTATTTATTAAGTTTAATTAATTTTAAATTTTTATTGATATATGGGGCTAGAGAGATAGCTTAAGGCACTTGCTGCACTTCCAGAAAACATGGGTTTTATTCTTCATGCACACATGTCAGCTCACAGCTATCTCTAAATCCAGTTTTAGGATATTGCCATGTCATTATTTGGCCTTCATAGACACTAGGCATTCATGTGGTACATGTACACAAGTTCAGTTAAAACCTCATGCACACAAAGTAAGTTGAAAATCATTGATGTGTTAAAAAATGAACAAGAGGTAATTAAATTTTTGGTGTTCATAGTTAGTGAAAAACATATTTGAATAAAAGGTATTAAAAATTAGATGCTGCTGCAGAGAGATCTCAAGAGGTCTATAACTATTAGTGATTAAAAGAGACATTCAGTTCATTTTCAACTGTTGTCACTATCATCAACTCAGACCCATAAACAAGTTTTAGGCTTTGGCCTGGATTCTTTCAACCTTTTAAAAAAAGATTAATTTATTCATTTTATATATGTGAGTATAGTCTCATTCTCTTCAGACAGAATAGAGGAGGGCACTGGATCTCATTGCAGATGATTTTGAGCTACCATGTGGCTGCTGGGAATTGAACTCAGGACAGCCAGTGCTCTTAATCACTGAGCCATATCTCTAGACTTGGCCTGGATTCTTATCTTCCAACATTTAAATCCAATCTTTAATACAAAAACCATTCTGAGTATACTTGAATGTAATCAAAATGCATACCTAAAGTTCTTCCTCTGAATTGAGAGTTGCTGTATATTTGAGTGACTGTAAAATAAAAGTGTGCATAGAGTCTAATGTACATCACCCACTATGCATATTCCGAAAGATGGTAACTGAGGGTTACCTGTCCAAGCTTAGGTTGGGACATATGTTGGCTGAAGTGTTTATGGATGTCATAGTTCAGAAGGGAGAATGCAAAGGCAATCATGAATCAATCTCACTTTTTTTCAAAGCTTAGCCCTTAGCCCTATGGTCAAAAGAGCTGACTCCCGCTTCTTGCTTGTATTACATGGCTCCCTGAATAAAGTGTTTGTTAATATTATAGTCTGGCTTCCAGTTTGGTTTTAAGATGGCATTAATGAATCAACCAACTATAAAGGGTAAAACAAAAGTTCTCCCTGGAAGATATAATGGATATTGCAAATTCCCAACCAGCCAAACTTTAAAGAATACAACTTGAGGAATCTCAGGAAATCCCCGATTGTTAAGGTGTATGCACAGTCAGCACCGTAGAATAATCAGCTCTTGTTTTTAGAAACAGAAAAACAGCTGGGACATCTTTGCTCTGGAGACAGAGCATATGATGTAAACGATGACCTCTGAGGGGATAAGGATCGTGCACTGGGAAATGCTTCCTTGCCCTCTGTTTACCATCTTTGTTTGCTAAGGGACTTAGGTCTCCTCTCCTGCTTGCCACCAGCTCACAGAACACATCTTCTCTCAGCAAAAGAAATGCTATCCTCTGGAAGATAATTCCTCATTCATTATTATTTCCTTTTAACTGATCTGCTTTGGTGAAACTAACACTGTTTTAAACTGAATAATCCTCTCAGAGTTAGACAAGTTATTCTTAAAATTAAGTCATTTCTAAGACATGTAACTTTATGCCATTAGCAGTGTATAAAGTACAATTTTCCTTTCAGATTATAATAAAGATATAAAAATGAGGTGATGATCATATGCCTTAGGGATTCTACTGCTCTGATAAAACACCATGATCAAAAGCAACTTGGGGAGGAATGGTTTATTTTCATTTTAAACTCCCAAATAGTCATTCATCACTGAAGGAAGTCAGGGCAAGAACTGAAGCTGGGCAGGAACCTGGAGTAATGTTTCCAGAGACAAGTGCTGCTTCCTGCCTTGCTTTCCATGGCTTGCTGGTTGAGAGCTGACACACCTCACTATCTACTGAGCTTTGCTTCCAAGAACCCTGCACATGTCAAAATCTACTAAAATGGCGATACTGCTGTCACATAATTTAAGTGGATACTCTTTAATAGTTTAAATCTTCTCTAGATTACAGTGGAACTTCCTTGGATGTGTTCAGTCCCTGTATAAATCCATGGCTGAAGAATGTTGATGTGGAAGAATCATTATGCACCTGAAAGACTGATATTGCATTAAAAATGAGATTGGAATAGTTCTTTAAAATTTCTATGGATAATCAGGTATAGATTTTGACACTGATTTCTTGATTATAGAAATGAGATTGTGAATTTACCATGGGTGAGAGAACACTGCTTTGAGTACAGTTTTAAGGATACTTGCAATTTATTTGAAGCATGTCCTAGGTTACCTGGTTGCTATGATAAAAGTTATGACCAAAGCAACCTGTGGAGGAACATGCTTATTTACCATACGCTTTTCAATCATAGGACATGACTGAGGAAGGACATGAAGGTAAGAACTGAGATGTGCTGCTTATTATGTGCTTGTGCTCTATGAAATGCTGGGCTTGCTTACTTATGTTACCTGGGTGTCCAAAGGTGGAACCAGCTACTGTGGGCTTGGTCCTTCTGCACATCAATCAATAATTAATAATGATAATGATAATGACAATAATAATGTTCCCTGGCATGTTCACAGACCAATCTGATTGGAAGTAATCCTTTAAGTAAAGTTCTTGCTTCCCAGGTGTCTCTACTTTATGTGAGGTTGACAAAAAGCTAATAAGAAGCTAACTTTTGTTAAATAATTTTCCAATATTTTGGACACCTGGGTTTTGCCATTATTCTAATAAAAACTGACATAAACAAATATTTGAATGCTTGGTCCTATTTGGAACAGATTTTTGAGGTTTGGCTTTGTTGGAGAATGTATGTCACTGAGGATGGGCTTTGAAGTTTTTAAAGCCCACACCATTCCTACTTAGCACCTCTCTCTCTCTCTCTCTCTCTCTCTCTCTCTCTCTCTCTCTCTCTCTCTCTCTCTCTCCCTCTCTCTCTCTCTCTCTCTCTCTCTCTCTCTCTCTCTCTCTCTCTCTCTCTCTCTCTCTCTCTCTCTCCATCTCTCTATCTCTCTTTCTATCTCTACCTCCATCCTCCCACTTCTGTGTCTAATGCCTATGGATCAAAATGTAAAATCTCAATTACTGTTCAAGTTCCATGCTTGCCTGCCTGCTGTCATGTTCTCTGTTATGCCATAATGATCGTACACTCTAACCCTCCAAAGAAATTCTGCAAGCCCAGTAAATTCTTAAGTTGCCTTAGTCATGGTGACTCTTTATAGCAATAGAAGCGTAATTAAGACAGTATATGATAAAACAGAAATAAATGGTGTATGTGTAGACCGGACAAGTTTTAGTTAGAGTTTTATCAGTGGGTAAGATGCTTGAAATGTGTACCCTCTTAGAATTTACCTAAAGACTTACACATTCATTAATCCACTTCCCAAAAAATATTACTGAAGTTTTACTAAACCTGCAGTTGGACCTATTAGATCCTCAAGATGTAAAATAAAACAACAACAACAACAATAACAACAATAATAATAAATAACAGGGCATCCCTAACTTAAAGGAGTTTGAATATGCAATGTTGGAAACACAAAGAAACTGGCACCAAGGAAAACTGTGCAGAAACATACAACTGTGAAATATGAGTTTCTAATGTGCACAAAATGATAAACAGAAGTATTGGAAATCTGGTTACACGCAAGTAAATACAGAGTAGTCTATGTGTTTGAGAGTATCTGAGAGCAAGAAAGTGAAAAAAAAAAAGAGTGTTACCTACCTTGGAAATCTTACACCTGGAAGCCTAGTCTATGAGTGGATGTAAAGGTTGTAACAAAAGGGACACAGGACTAGCAAGCCAGGTAGAGGGAATAGCTGAAGACAGCTGTGAAAAAGATAAAAAGTTGTACAACATGCCATGAGGGTGTGTGTGTGAGTGTGTGTGTGTGTGTGTGTGTGTGTGAGTGTGTGTGTGTGTGTGTGTGTGTGTGTGTG
>JADRCD010144267.1:0-41721 GCA_019843815.1 Montemys delectorum | reverse complement strand
CCCAGCTTCTTTCCCAAAATTGTACAGAAAACTAGGAATCATAGTTGCTGAAAATAAAATCAACTTAAAATGTTCCAGAACATTGTAAGTTGTTTCCCTGCTCCCCTCCCCCACATATAATGGTAGCAGGTGTCCCCTGTTGATGATGAGATTCCATCATATGAAGAACCTTACGGTAGTGTATAAGCAAGCTCACACAGGCTGCCATCTTAATGCATATTATCAGCCATTTTATTTTATTTTATTTTATTTTATTTTATTTTATTTTATTTTATGGGTATGCATATCTACATGCATGCCTGGTATCTGTAGAGGACAGAAGAGAGTTTTGGACATACTGGAGCTGGTGTTATAGACAGCCGGCCTCCACTCTAGCAACCCTTGTGACCTTTATTATAATAGCCCAGGGTCTGTGTAGGCATCAGGGGAAGGGTGCTTTCATGGGCTTCTCTGGAAAGAAGTTTCCTTTGCCTCCTTCTTCTAGTAATAAGCAGGGAATTTTCTTAATTTCATAGTAAAAGAATCATAAACATTAAATAAGGGAGATCTATTTTAGGTTCCTGGTCTGAGCATCACTGTAAAGGTGTGAAAATGCTCAAAATAAAACAATGTAAGAACCCTAGACACTGTGCATTCCTTTGGAACTCCCACCTGCCAAGATGCTTCACCAAACTAGCCTGTAAGCAGAGATGATCCCCACACCCCTTGCACACACATGTCAAAAGTAGTTTTAGTCATGTTTAAAATCATCTTGGTATACCATGTGGGAAAAGGAGGTGCCTTTGTATTTTAGGTAAGTTTGTATCTATATCACTCAGGGGGTAATTTCCCCAGGTCAAAGTTTTAATAGTGCTTTGAGGAAGAATGGTATTCTGGGTATGGGGAGAGAGTCCCTCTGGGAATAAATAGAAAATGTTTTCTTTTCTATAAGTTTTCTATTCTATTTTCCACTTACAACTTTTTCTCTTCTTCTCTGTTTGCTTCAGTGGAAATCTTTTAAGAGTTCACACACACACACACATAAATACACACTCACACGTGCATGCTTGCACATACACATACAGACACACACACTCACAAGCACATGCTTACTTGCACACATACACACACACACATACATAAACACACACACACTCACACATGCATGCTTGCACACACACATACAGACACACACACTCACAAGCATACGCTTACTTGCACATACACACACACACACACACACACACACACACACACACACACACTGCCCTTGTATCTAGCCCAGCCACCAGCAGAACATTTTACATTGCTCATCTCCCTCCCATGTTCACCTTCCCTCATATTTGCACGAATGGCAATACTATGAAATATCCATGATGGCACAGCTCATATCATTGCACTACTGTCAGCAGACTCTCTAACTGTCTGTGTATTATCAAAAGTTTCTAGCCACAAGAAATGTTTTGTAGATACTTCATATCTCTTCATTTATAGAACAGTTGCCTCCCAGATCTCTAATCTCATGAAATTCATAAGTTACATAAGTATTCATACTACAAAGTTCATTCTCTTAAGGGTATAACATTTAGGAACCAAGAATTATCTTAATTTGATTTCATCATTATTCATTATTGTCCAAATAACCAATTTAGTGTTACAGCAGAATAGACGGGGGTGTTAGCATCAGAGAATTCTTGAATATAGCCAAGCTATTACTTAATATGAGGATCTTCTTAAGCAGACCACTATTATTTCCTCTGACCTTTAGTTTCTAGAAGATGGTGACTTATATAGCCTGAGGAGTGAGGATTAACTGACAGGGTATGTATACATCGCTTAGGATTTGAGTAACACATCTTTTCTTGGCACTGTAAGCATATTTAGGACAATGTTTCTTTGTTTTGTCTCTGTATTAAGGACGAATCAGTGAACAGGTGTGTAAGTGAATGTAAATATCCAAATAGTGTTCAAAGTTTGTCTAAACATAACACATACCAACTAAGACACATAAATCTTAAATGAGACAAACACTATCACTAATTAAGGCCAACCAGGTAGCATCAAAGTAGTCACACAACCCATGCTCTGATCAATGCAACAGCACCATTTCATCCACAGAATCCCTTGCCTCCCATCCCAGAACTCTTCCCATTCAGAATTGTCTTATTCTGTTCTCCTTGTTCTTTTGGTGCCATGACATAAAGATATCTAGAGAGGAAAATGTACAAGCTTCAACAAAGAACACTCTACTCATTTTCACATGCTAGTAACCCAGAATATCAAGACAGAAACCTTAGAATAATTAAATACAAGCTGACTCAAACATCCTACAGAGGCCTCCTCTCCATGGCTCCCTTAGTATCAGCTGAAATGTGCAAAGCAGAATGAGGAAACTGAGGGTGTAGCCAGCAGTCCCTGCTTCTCTGTATCCCCTACAGTCTTATCTCAAGTATTATCTTCACCCATATTTTTGACAGACAGGATTTGCTCCTTTAAATATTCAATTGAAGGACATTTTCATCATTTCAACCTGTTTTCATCCTATTCCTGCTGGAGGCGCCTCTGTAGAATGGATGTTTGACATTTATAATGGTATGAAGCAGAATAATAGAATTCACTTAACAAAACTGTTGCTGGGAACACACACTTTAATATGTGAACACCTATTAAATAGGTGAGTAAGAGATGTTTGTTTTACCATGGCCTTGGTTCTATTTGCTGATAGAAATGCATACAGCAATGGCATAAAAGCTAGGTCTCCGCAGAAGTGAAGCCACATATTTTTTTAATCTCGTGGGAGAGACACAGGTATAAATCAAAGACAAAATTAAAATATATCAACTTTTATTTTTTTGTAAAAATTCGCCCAAACTTGTGGAAAACAGTATTTAAATTCTCTGTCAAAACTCTAGCAGATCCTAGTCGCATTGCAACATCAAGTCCTCTCAATATCCAGTGTCTCACAGTCTCTAGAGCTCTGTTCCTCCTTCTAAGTAGTTCACAAGGATCCAAGGGTCACAAGGATCTCAAGCAAGGATTCAAGCTTTGCCATGTAGTAGCCTGGAGATTGTTAAAGTGAACAAACGAAAACCAACAATAACAACAACAACAAACAAACAACACAACACAAAACAGAACAAAACAACTCATAAGCCAGAAGGTGGAAACACTGCAATCTAATTGAGAAACCTAGGTTATAAACATGTGCATCCAGGGATAATGCAGGGAGCTGAGCTAACAACAGCCAATGTCAGCGTCCCTCTGGCCTCCAACTGTAAGAATTTTTGGACTGCTGCATAGCTATGTGTTCTCTTTTACATGTTCCCTGTCCAGATCAGGACAAAACAATAACAATGACATTTGCCTACAGTAGAAACTAATTCATACACTGACTGTGGACATTTGAATGAAAGTGGCCCCATAGGCACTTGGAGAGTGGCACTGTCAGGAGATGTGGCCTGGTTGGAGGAAGTGTGTCATTGAGGGTGAGCTTTCAGGTTTCTAATGCTCAAGTGAGGCTTAGCATCACTCTCCCTGCTGCCTTTGGATCCGGATGTAGAACTCTCAGATACTTTTCTGACACCATGTGTACCCACATGCCACCAGGCTTCCCATCATAACAGTGGACCAAACCTCTGAACTGTAGGCTAGCCCCCAATTGAATGCTTTTCTTTACAAGAGTTGCTTTGGTTATGGTGTCTCTTCACAGAAATAGGAACCCTAAGACAATGACTTGAAAAATTTAGCCTGTGTGGAGATAATCGTGGTAAGGTATATAGACTAGAGTAAAATATACTATTATTAATCTTTCTCTGTCACTGACTATTCATATATATGTATCTAAAGAATAGACACACATAGATTCTATATACATGCATATATACAGAGTTTCTTTCTCCCAATGTTTGTGGTGTAAAATAGGGTTAAAATTAAAACACAAAGATCTAAAAATCTATAGCTTATATAAACTGGGGTGATAGAAGGGAGGGTGGGAAACACATGGGAGGAAAACCAACCTTTGCTTTAGAACATGTCTATATGTGTACCTATGTGCATATAAGGAGAGCAAATAAAATCAGTGCATTCATGTAAGTGGGAAGGTTGTCTCATGGTCTAACTGTTAGCATACAGCTTTGTTTTCTTCTTTTTCTTCTCCGTTGGTCTTCAAAAACTGTAGTAACCTTGTGGCTGTGTTACACCTTGTACGTCTTAAACACTGCACACAGAACAACATGATATAACAAGTATCCTTAAGACTTATGCTGTTCAACTAGCATAGCATTGTAGTCAGACACATATGTACCTGAATACCTTAGAGTCTTGCTCTGGCTCCTCTGAAGAAGAAATTCAAACACTACATGCCACAGTAAAAGGCATACAGTGCACTAGGGAACCAGTGAGGATTCCGGCGGTATGATAGGGAACTGGCAAGGATTCCAGTGTTGTGATAGGGAACTGGCAAGGATTCCAGCAGTGTGATAGGGAACTGGTGAGGATTCTAGCAATGGGAATATTCTCTTTTCCTTCATAGACTCCTGGAACATCACCTATTGCATGACGGTTCCAGGAAAGACAAGAACAAACAAGCATCATTCATGCCACATACGAATGAGCATGAGTGAGGAGTTACTTCAAACATACGTGAATCAAAGTCAGCAGCATCAGCTAAAGCCTACCCGGCATAGCCTAGGAGTTGTGGAGGCTCTATCAGTGATATCTCTGTAAACACTGTCAGCTACACCTGAGGGAGTCTCTCCTCAGAAATTGTTACTGCTATTAGCATGTGAAGGGGTGTGTGTGAACCTAAGGTTTGGTTTTCAGAGACTTAAGTTTTGTTTACTTCCACAGTCTTTAAGAGTCTCTATCCTCCCCTAGGAAGGAGTTTCAACTGGAGAGTCATTGCTATCAAACTCCTCCACAATACTCTCAAATAGTCTCTTGGATGCCTCCCATGGTGGACATACCTCTCCCTTCTTTGCTCTGATCTTGTACAGTTTCCCAGCACTGTGGCTGTGGCTACATTTCTATCTTTGTCTCATACAACAGAACTACTAGTACAACATCACTGTGCTTACCTTTGTCAATGCTGCCTGGAGACATAGAGGGAGTTAATTTTCTGCTTGTGTTTTAGCCTTTATTATTGAAGTACAAATATTAGAATTGTACTCTGAATCTCCCCTAGTGTTTCTGCAAATACTGACATCTTTCAGTTTGTTGTATCTTTCATTAGTTTTCATATCATTATTTCAAAGGTTAAGGGGTATTTAGGGACAAAATTCATAAAATAAGGCCATGGTTGTAGTTCCACTATTTGAAACTCAGGCCACAGTCTGATTCTAGTGTCCCACATGACAGAATTTCACAGCATTATCTGGGACTACGATGTATACTGCAAGATTATGGTAATAAAATTCCTCACACTTCGGAGTGCTCAATTTTCAAGTAATTTTAGAGTTCAGGCTGCAGCTTTTACATGCACTCTTTCAATGTAAATTATACGCAAAATGTTCCATGTTGTTATTTAGGGTTCACTTTGATTGGAAAATGTTCAGCCCTATATAAGCTTAGAGCACAGATTAATTATTTATATTGGTAAATAATAAATGTTTATTCACATTAAGTGAAAAAATGAGAGACTCTTGTAATTTGAACATGTTTACAAAAACCATTTTTTCTCAAATGCCAAAAAGAGAGGGAGAGAATGATTTCAAAGCACTGCATTCAGTGAGACGCTCTAGCGTATTTGTAAAGTACTTTATAGTCCTCAAAACCGAGAGTCAGTAGGTTCTGGATTACCCTGACTCAATTTATTTTGTTCATCTTAAATTCATAGACTGACACTCTCATCTCAGTAAGACTAACTTGACAATTGGTTAAATCCTTAAATCCTAGCCATTCAGGAGGCAGAAGCAAGTGCACATCTGTGAGTTCAAGGCCTGCCTGGTCTACTGAGATAGTTTTGGGACAGCCAGGACTATTACACAGAGAAACCCTATCTCAACAAACAAACAAATCAAAAGGCCATAAGAATGGGGCTTTGTCAGGAGGGAGTGGCCTTTTACTAAGATTCCACTCTAAGAAATTGTATGAGTTGAATGGTATCCCCAGCCCCTGGTTTTCTGTCTTTTTCCACCTTGCCCTCTGAGTTCCATAGAAAGGAGTTCACCAGTGTACATCAGTAAGTCAGTCACCTACATCTGGGAGAGGGAGACCATAGTACCGGCCTTGAAAAACTTGATCACTGACATCCTAGTCCTCCGACTTGCGAGAAAATCACTTCCTCTATTTTATGTGGAATCCAGAATATCTACTACAGTCTCACATTTGAATGCTAAGTTCCCAAGTTGTGACAGCTCTGTGGCCCTGTGTGGCCTTAGGCGATGGGGCTTAGCAGACAGAAGTAAATCAAATGGCAGATCTTTGATGGTTATATCTATCCCCTGGGTCTTGTCTGTGTTCCCTGCTTCCTGTCTGCTACCATGTGAGCAAGCCATGACCTCAAGCGCCCGTCACCACTGATGGATCCACTTCATCATGCTTTCTCCACTATGTCATATGGAAACCCTGAGCCAAAATCAACCTTTCCTTTCAGGGTAGGGAATTTGGCTCTTGATAGAATGTTTGTCTAGTGAGTATAAGGCCTTGGATTTAATCTCCAGCACCAGAAACAAAACAAACAAAAACAAAAACAAATCTTACCTTTAAGTTGTTTCCATGAGATATTTCATCCTAAGAATGAGAGAGCAATGAATAGAGCTTCCCATGCCAGCCTAAATAGACCAACACAAGCCCCATCATCCAATATCCACTTCATTATGGCACACAGCAGACCCACATTTCCACTCTGCTGGATGAATAGAGCCCCAAACTTACACTCCCATCTATTCTCATCAAGAGGAAAGGAACATCAGTGTAGGGCTCAGGAAAGAAAATGACTCAGCTTGCTTCTCTGTTGCACTGATGAAAACTATTCAGAAGTAATTGGGAGGAAAAGACTTATTTGACTTACAGCTTACAGCCCATCACCAAGGTAAGCCAAGGCAGGAACTCAAGGCAGCCTCTGAAGCAGATAACATGGGGGAATGATGCTTACTTACCTACCTCGTTTGCTTTCTTGTACAAACCAGGGCCACCTGCCCAAGGAATGCCTTACATTCACAGAGTTGGCTCTTGCCATATCAAGAGTTAATCATGAAAATGTTGTGCAGATATGCTTACAGCCCAGTCTAATAGAAGCTATTTCTCAACAGCCTTTGCTTTTCCCAGGTGAGTTCGTTTGTGTCAAGTTGACACAACAACTAACCAACATAGGCTGCAGGTGCAAGGGGATCTTTGGGATACAGCTCATGTAGTATTGTCATTAAAGGCGATGTGAAGAAGCATAGAAAGCCAGATATCCAGGATTGAGGCACAAAAATATAATTTATCTTATGCAATGAATTGTGACTGCAGAGTCAAATTTGAATCTTTTTTTAATCTGAGAACCATTTCTTGCTTACACTATGATGTCTGCTCTCATTCAGTAGGTTTGTAGTTGCAGCTTTCAGGTCTATATGAGGAGTCTCAAGACTGAGCTTTTCTGCTTTTCTTGCATATCTTTACATCCCAACTTGAAAAAAGACAGGAGTTCTTTGGGTCTTATGCTACGTCAGAGCAGAGGCACCACTCTGTGAAGATGGACCTTGCTTCTATGTTCCCCTCTTCCCGTGGCTCTTTACTATCATAATTCGTGCCTGGGTTCTGCAGCCTTTGATCTAAGCCCCTGGCTGTTTTAGATCTAAGGATGCCCCCATATAAAATGGCTTCCATACTATTTAGTGATGTAATTTTAACCTTTTTGTATGTGGATAAATCACAAGTTTGTGTTTTCATATCTGTCTATCTCCAATAAGATGAAGATCATGTACACAAGAGACTTCTGAGTACTTCTGACAGAAATCCCTTCTATAAAACTCAAGAAAAAATTCATGTGTTTCCCAAATTGTTCCATTTTATATATTCTAAGAGTGTTTAATGCTTCATCTACTCCCCAATTATCCAAGCTGGATAGAATTCTTAGAGACATCTTGAGAGAATTTTAGGTAAGATTGGGCAAATGAGAAGCCTCGCAGTGTGACTTGGTAAGAGAAATCAGTCAGGATACACAGTAATCTATTTCTGGAAGAGACAATAGTTGTAAATAAATTTACTAAATCTCATGAAATTTCCAGAGTGAATCAGTCAAGAAGAGACATGAACCAGTCCACAGCAGACAACTTTAGCTAAAGTGGAAACAACCAGGGAACCTCGCGCGCACACACACACACGCACACACACACACACACACACACACACTCTCTCTCTCTCTCTCTCTCTCTCTCTCTCTCTCTCGCTCTCTCTATCTCATCATTGATATATGGAGAATTGTGTGGGATAAGTATGTGATGAGAACAGGAGACAAAATCTGGTCAGGCAGTTAGGGTGGGAAGCTGGGAAATGAGCAGATCTTCCTCTTACCCTTTACAAAACAGCTCTGTCCTGGCCAGAAGCATGGAATGTTCTTGATTCTACAAGCAGTTCTGTCCTAGCCAGAAGCCAGAACTAATAAAAAATGTTTTAGAAACTAGTTTCTTCATTTTGTCTCCATTCTCATTTTACATAGCAACTTGATGCCTGGAAGCTCTTCCTGATCAGATACTGCACTGGCCCTTGAAGGTATACGAGAAACTCCAGCCCAGACACTGGGAAGGAGACGTACAGGAACATATCTCAGTGGAACAAGTGCCCTGAGCAGTGCACCCTTCCCCATGCCTAAACTCAGCAAACCCTAATAACCTTCAGTAGTTAAAAGAAGTCTAGATGACTCTATGAAAGCTCTGGTAGACTGGATTCTCTCTGGTTCTTGCTTATGATGAAGCTCCTTCCTTAAAGTCCTATATCTGTGAGATTCATCTCTTTAGTTCAAGAGATAAAGGACACTGAAGCTACTAGCCTGGGGTAGCTTTGGTGGCTGTTGATTATCTGAGGTCCTTACCCCCAAAGGCTTCCCACTACTCTCCCCATGGCATTTTACAAGGACTGTGCCTACTGGTAACACTGCAAATGATGAGGCAGAGATGTGACCCTAAACACTACAGGTCTGGATGAGGTCACTCCCAGACAGTGGTAAACCCTCCCTACCTCCCATGAAGAACCAGAAAGAGAAGGGCTGAAGGAGTGGACCAGGGACTCACTCTGTAGGCAGAGCCAAAGACTAGGGCTATATGTAAAGCCCAGGAATGAAGACTGAGACTGGAAGGCAGAGGCAGGTTCCCTTATGTGTGACTTCTACCAATCAGCAGGACCCACACACCAAGCTTCTACTTTTTCCTTCCCTACAGAAGCCAACCTGCGCAACAAAGGACTGGAGATCAGTGTGGGGAATGGACAAAGAAATTGAAGGTACAATCTTTGGAATTATGTGGGCAGTATAGTTCTAGCCTCTGTGAACACCAAGACAGGATCTGAGACCTATACTGATTAACTCAGTACACACAGGCCAGAAACCCAATTTTAAAAGTAATTCATTTAAACACATCTTGGAAGATAGATAAATACTCTGAATCTGTTTTTATTGGTTTGAACTGGAGGTGTAGACTGCAGCTCCCTATCACTGCAGATTGTTACATGAAACATCATGAGTAAAGAAAACTCACATCAAGAAAGTATGGACTGAGGCAGTAATATTTTAGAATTAATGTGCTTCAATTGAGATTTGTCATTTACTTTCTTATTTTTATTTTTATTAGATGTTTTCTTTATTTACAATATCTCCTTTCCCAGGTTCCCCTCCAAAAACAAAAACAAAAAAGAAAAGAAAAGAAAAAAACCTAAAATGAACCCCTGTTCCCTCCCCATTTCCCATGCTAACCACCCCACTCCCTCCTGCTTCCTGGCCCTGGTATTCCCTTACACTGGGGCATAGAACCTTCACAGGGCCAAGGGCTTCTCCTCCCACTGATGAATAACTTGGCCCCTCTGCTATACATATGCTGCTGGAGTCCCACTATGTGTCCTCTTTGGTTGGAGTTTTAGTCCCTGGGAGCTCTAAGGGTACTAGTTAGTTCATATTGTTGTTTACCCTAACCAGCTGCAAACCCTTCAGCTCCTTGGGTCCTTTCTCTAGCTCCTTCATTAGGGACCCTGTACTCAGTCCAATGGATGGCTGTGAGCATCTACTTCTGTATTAGTTGGGTACTGTCAGAGCCTCTCAGGAGACAGCTATATCAGACTCCTGTCATCTAGCACCTGCTGGCATCCACAATAGTGTCTAGATTTGATGACTGAATATGGGATGGATTCCCAGGTAGAGCAGTCTGTGAATTATCCTCCCTTTAGTCTCTGCTCCATAGTTAGTCTCTACAACTCCTTCCATGAGCATTTTGTTCACCCTTTAAAGAAGGAATGAAGTATCCACACTTTGGTCTTCCTTCTTCTTGAGTTTCTTGTGGTTTGTGGATTGTACTTTGTGTATTCTAATCTTCTGGGCTAATATACACTTATCAGAGAATGCATACCATGTGTGTTCTTTTGTGATTGGGTTACCTCACTCAGGATGATATTCTCCAGATCCATCCATTACCCAAAGAATTTCATAAAGATCATTGTTTTTAATTGCTGAGTAGTACTCCATTGTGTAGATGTACCACAGTTTCTGTATCCATTCCTCTGTTGAGGACATCTGGGTTATTTTCAGTTTCTAGCTATTATAAATGAGGCTGCTATGAACATGGTGGAGCATCTTCTGGGTATATGTCCAGGAGTGGTATAGCTGGGTCCTCTGGTAGTACTATGCCCAATTTCCAGAGGAACTTCGAAACTGATTTCCAGAGTGGTTGTACCAGGTTGCAATCCCAGCAGCAATGAAGGAATGTTCCTCTTTCTCCACAACCTCTCCAGCATCTGCTGTCACCTGAGTTTTTATCCTAGCCATTCTGACTGGTGTGAGGTGGAATCTCAGAGTTGTTTTGACTTGCATTTCCCTGATGACTAAGGATGTTGAACATTTCTTTAGGTGCTTCTCAGCAATTCGGTATTCAAGTCTCTGAAAAAGGAAATTGAACAAGATATCAGAAGATGGAAAGATTTCCCATGCTTGTGGATTGGCAGGATTAATATAATAAAACTGGCCATCTTACCGAAATCAATCTACAGATTCAATGCAATCACTATCAAAATTCCAACTCAATTCTTCAGACTTAGAAAGAGCAATTTGCAAATTCATCTGGAATAACAAAAAACCCCGGGTAGCCAAAATTATTCTCAACAATAAAGGAGCCTCTGATGGAATCACCATCCCAGACCTTAAGCTGTATACAGACCAATTGTGATAAAAAAAAAAAAAACCCAAAAAAAAAAACCAAAAAAAAAAACTGCATGGTATTGGTACAGTGACAAGCAGGTAGATCAATGGAATAGAATTGAAGACCCAGAAATGAACCCACACACCTATGGTCACTTGATCTTCGACAAAGGAGCTAAAATCATACAGTGGAAAAAAGACAGCATTTACAACAAATGGTGCTGGCTCAACTGGCAGTCAGCATGTAGAAGAATGCAAATCGATCCTTTCCTTTCTCCTTGTACAAAGCTCAAGTCTAAGTGGATCAAAGACCTCCACATCAAACCAGATACACTGAAACTAATAAAAAAGGTAGTGGGGAAGAGCCTTGAGCACATAGGCACAGGGGAAAATTTTCTGAACAGAACACCAATAGCTTATGCTGTAATATCAAGAATCGACAAATGGGACCTCATAAAATTGCAAAGCTTCTGTAAGGCAAAGGACACTGTCAATAGGACGAAAATGCAACCAACAAATTGGGAAAAGATCTTTACCAATCCTATATCTGATAGAGGGCTAATATCCAATATATACAAAGAACTGAAGATGTTAGACTCCAGAGAACCAAATAACCCTATTAAAAATGGGGTACAGAGCCAAACAGAGATTTGTCATTTATTATTGCTCATTTCTTTATTTTTTACTTAAAAGTCTTTACTATTCTCACTCACATTAAAAATATTTCATTGGTCTTTCTCTGGCACACATATTACTTGTTAAGCTTTATGGTTGTGTCGTATGCTGGCCTGTTGTGTTATGGATTCTAGGTTCTTCCTGTGTCTAGCCTGTGTGCTTTACTATTCATTGCTACCTCATTTGCTTTTCTTCTCCACATCTCCTCCTCTTTACTTCTTAGTTGTGATCTTCTATAGCTTTGTATGGAATTGCACCTAGTGTCTTGCACACAGATACCATCAAGCCAGGGAACAACACATATCAATACATCTACAAAGTGGTCCCACTTGAATATTGTAAATAAATTTAACTGAAATGATACAGCTGATAAAAACAATATCCATCAGTGAAATATCCTGAGATATGTAAGTCTCAACATAGAATTATAAGAAACATGAGAAATCAATGTCATATGTCCTCTTCAGAAATATCAGTTCTCCAGTAATGGATTCCAAAGAATAACAACCCCAAAGAAAGAATTCAAAACACTAATTGTTTAAATGTTTAAAGAGAGTTTCCCTTCCCTCAGGGACCCTAAGCTATTGGAAGACCCAATGCATCAATCCCTTGCTTGCTGTAGAGGTAGAGACCCCAATGCTCATATGAAGGCCTGTGCCAAAGGCATGCTTGCTCTGTGGGCAGCCCCAACCACTCCTTCTACAACTCTAAAGCCACCATCCACACAATGTACCCTCTTACCTCATGGGTTGCTGCTATCTCCACCTCTCTCTGACTCTAATCTCAACATAAGAGGAACTGCAGGGAGGTTTGCTCATTCCACGACATCCAGTTAATGAAACAATTTGGATCATGATAGAAGATAGGTATAAAATATGTGGGCCAACCTGAACTAAAAATTTTGTGTTCATGTTGAAAAAAAATAAAACAAGATTCTTAATTCACACAAATTCTAGGGACATGTCAAACATTAAAGACTTGAAAATAAAAATTATAATCAAAATAGTGAGAATATTCCCCCACACCCCAACCTTTCTCTTTCACCTCTTCTCCCATCAGTGTCTGTCATTGCAGTAGACAATTTTACTTCTCCTTGCATGTCATGTAACATTATATATCTCTATGAAATTTAGGAACCATGAATAAGAATAAAGGCTTGATATTTATCTTGTTAATAATTTTTGAATGTACAAATTTTCGTTTTTATGTTTCTCAGTAATAAAGTCTAATAAGCCCCATGCTGTGCTCTGAGTTTTTACTGTGCTCAAAGTGTTTCTACCTCTCAAAGATCACAGGAACGATTACTTACATCTTCCTGAATCTTTCAGGACTTGCATATATACTACTTCTGTCCCTTGGGTTTTCAATTGATAAATTCTGTAAATATAATATCAGCATCAAAGATATAACCAGGTATTAAATAGTTTCATTTTTATTTCTGGCAGGACCTTTTGTCAACAATTTGAGATACTACTTTCTTCAGTACATTGGCTTTGTAGATTCTCTTGCTGGTAGCTGTTCTATTGATTAACCAGCCAGCCTCCATCTTAGGCTTGGAAGAAACTTTACAGCAAAGACAAATTAAATTCATTCCTGTTTATGATTAAATCTCTTTCTCAAGGATTGAGCTATGTCCACCTGTAACCTTAACTACAAAAGATTATGTACCACCTGTTTCAGCAACAATGCCTTTGTTTCAAAAGGTTATTATGACCACCTTGTTAAGACTACCTTGTTATGACCAACTTGCAACCATGTCTTTGTTTCAGGTGATTGTTATGAGCAATTTGTTATACTTATATTCTTCTTCTGAAGCTCCACCTATTTGCTTACCAAGTCCCCCATTTAGAAACCCCCTCCTCTCATCCATGTCCAAGGCTGATCTCTTGAACTCCACCTTTAGGGAGAAATAGCCATACATACAAATAATAAAACATACTTTAGTTAATTTGATCTTGATGATTTAGGTCAGTGGTATCCAATATGTGAGGTTAACACTATGCTTGATTCTATACCTGTAAAGATCCTTGCATTATGCTTCTCAGCTTACTTTTTAGGTACATGCAATTCCTAAATTTTGCAATAACAATTAGATTGTTTCCCTGCCCTTTTAAAAATTCAATTAAACTTCAAAATAAACTTATGATGTCTTTCTCTTCAAATATGCTTTGGGAATCACATGCAATTTCTAGCAATTTTACAAATGGACTTAGGAATCAAGTCTCTTGAAAATGGCATGGTTGTAATTCTAGTTATTGGAATCAGAGAAATTGCTCCTATCCGGCCACATAGGTAGGTTTGGGAAGTAGGTAAATAGCAGATGCTGTCCCAGCAGACAGCAGAGTTCTGCAGTACTTTCCTTCTTGCTTATATCTGGAACTTCAAGGAAATAAGGCACAGAAAGGAGGCTTCATTTTTGGTAATTTGAATGTCTCTGCCCCATGTAAACTACTTCGCAGCTTGTCTCATTACAGCATTTGTAAAGCAGTCTGGAAGCAGTAGTGCATAAATGAATTATTTAAATTCTGCAGCCAAACCTCCTGATCTGTCTTGCTGCTACTTAATGCACTTTAAGCAAACCCATGCAGGCAAAGCAGAGTAGGCAGGAGGAGGATGCAAACCAAGTTTTATTAGACACAAACAGCCACTCTATAACATTTGTTAAGTGTTCGACACAATGTGTTTAAATAAGTTTGATTCTGGAATAATCATCCCTATTGCGGCCGTCTTCTCAGAATAGGAATATTTCCTTGTCAAAAACATTTATTTTCTTGTCACTTCTGTTAATATAATGGGCTCGGGGGATTTTGTGAGAGTTTCTTAGCAAATTGTGATTTCCAACAAATTACTATGTGTCTTCCACTGAATACAGCTTTAATAGCTGGGGTGGGGGAGGAGAGGAAAGCCACACACATCATTGTCTGACAGTGTATCATCTTATTATCAGTGTCACATTTAGGAGTTTTAGCTGCCCTAGAAAATGAGGAGCCAGACACCTCATGTGTCCTTTGAAGTCCTTCTCCAATGAGCAGTGTCAATAAACCTCCCCCAGTTAGGCAAACCTGAGGCTAATTCTTTTTCACTTGAGTTCTGAGTCATCTCTTAAGACCAAAAGATTTACATAGCAGTTACCAACGTGTCTTTTTTCCTTTCTTTTCTTTAATGTCAAGTAGAATAGAAGATGCTCAAATTGTTTCTGAATCTCAGACACGAATGTAACCTCATATCACTAGGACAAGCTGAGAATAGAAGTTTACCAGAGAGGGTACTGGATACATCTGTGTTACAAGTCCTTTTAATTTGCTGAAAGCCATCATTTTAATTTAAAAAAAAACAGAAAAATTAAATATACCTAAGTATTAGTAGGCAATAGTAATTAATATTCAATCAACTAAGAGCACACCTTTAACAGCATGAAATGTGGCTATTTGTATACCTGTCTTATTCCTTTATAACCTGAGGCTACAGGTGATGATTTGTATAGGTGATGATTTGTATGTTTGTGAGTATAGATACTTATATTTGGAAGGTCATTTCAAGAAAAGAAAGAAGGGAGGGAGGGAAAAGGACACAAGGAGAAAGAAAGGAAGGGAAGGAAGAAGAAGGAAAAGGGAAGGAGAAAGATGGATAGGAGAGAGGAAGGAAGAAAGGAAGGGAGGGATGGAAGGAGGGAGGCAAGGGAAGGTGGGAGGGAATGTCTCTAGCTTGCTTACTGTTGCTGTGATAAACACCACAGACATAAAGAACTTGGGAAGAAATATATTTATTTCACTTTACAATCCATCATAGAAGGAATCTAAGGTAAGGCTTCAAACAGGAACCTGGGGAATGTTGCTTACTAACTGGCTAAACCTACCTTCTTATACAAACCAGGGTCACCTTCCCAGGAGTAGCACTGCCCACAACATACTGTACCTGTCCACACTAATAATTAAACAAAGAATAATCTTCAAACACATGCTTACAGACTGATCTGATGGAGGCATCTCTTCAACTGAGGTTTAATCTTCTCAGGGGACTCAAGTTTGTGTCAAGGTGACAATAAATGAACAGAACAAAGATGGAAGCAAGGATGGAAGAAGGAAGGAAGGAAGGAAGGAAGGAAGGAAGGAAGAAAGAAAGGAAAGAAAGAAGGAAAGAAGGAAAGAAGGAAGAAAGGAAGGAAGAAAGAAAGAAAGAAAGAGGGGGCTGTATCTCTAGTGATATGTAGGGAAGATTCTAGGACAAGGAACAAGAATCATTGCATCTTACCATCAAAGTAACTTTGCAGAAGTGAACAAATGTGTTTCCTCAGTGTTAACTAATGCTGCAGCTATCAATGGACAGTGAGGTTGTATTTCCTCTCATTTTTCTTCCTGCCATGAGGATCCAAGTCTTTGAGTAAGATATGGGCTCACTATAAGATACTGATTTCCACTTGACAATGTGAATCATCAAGGGTTGCTCATTTACTCATTTAATTGCTTAGTAAATATTGAATCACTACTAGATACTACAAATTCACCTTGTTTGAGTTACATTGCCATTACTGAACTTTATTGTGTACTGAGCAATTCATAGTAAGGAAAGGAAATATATATTACAGGCAACACCACTTACAAAACAGGTATGTAAAGGTAGTTATGGAGCCTACAGGCATGACACTGACCTAGTCTTGATAGAGATGAGGCACTAGGGAAGGCCTGAAAAAGCCTTTCATAAAAAATGTACTGAGCTGAGAATCTCAGTGTTGAATGTGATGGTTAAGCTTTGTTGTTAACTCAATTAGATTTAGAATTACCTAGGAGACACATGTATTCAGATGTGTGTGTGTGTGTTTCTAGAAAGAGTCAACTGAAGAGAAAGACTTACCCTGAGTGTTGGTGGTACCATCTCATGGACTATGGCAATAAAAGATGTGAGCTGAGTTCCAAGGGAGCTGTACACTGGCATTCACTTCTCTTGCTCCCTCATTTAAGACATCATGGAAGCAGCCACTCAGTATTTCTCTGGCCATACCTTCACTGCCATGATGGTCTATGCACTGAATTTGTGAGCCCAATTGCATTTTCCATCTATAAGATGCTTTTATCAGGAGTTTTGCCACAACAACAAAAACAGTAAATAGTGCATCAAGCAATGGAGTATAAACTGATTATAGTGATTTCTTTCATTGCTACAAATGAACACCTGATAAGAAGGAACCTTAGGGAGAGTTTGTCTTGGCCTACAGTTTGGGAATTCCAGTCCATAATGATGAGGAAGGTATAGTAACATGGACCATGACAAAGAATATGAGGTAGCTGGCTATACTGTGCCCACAGACAAGAAGCAAAGAAAGAGTATTCAGTATAAGATGACAGCCAGTAGAATGTGGCCACCTACATTTGTAGTGGTTGCTGCAATTTCAATTAACCCAATAGAGAAACTCCCTCATAGATATTCTCAGGGGTTTATTACTCCAATCCATCTACATCTTGTCAAGTTGACAATCAAACTTAGTCATCTCAATATATAAATAGTCACAAGAGTAAGAGACAATTTGGAGTGTTCAACTAAATCTAAAATACTTAAGTATATTTGCAACTCAGAGGTATGAAAATGTGGGTGAAGAAGAAAGTACAAGCTGTTCTTAAAATTAATGTGTTATATTAAAGACAAAGCAGTGTGCAGAATGCTTAGTAAGCTAAAGCTAGATCTACCATCTGACAGAGCTATCCTAGTCCTTTGCATATACCCCAAAAGCTTGGCATCCAAGTCTACAGACATTCACAATAGCTAGGAAGTGGAAGCAACCTAAGGGTCCTTCAGCTGATAAATGGCTGATGAAAATGTGTCCATTTACACAATGGAATTCTATTCAGTTATGAAAAAAATGATGTCATGAAATTTTTCAGGTAAATGGTTGGATCTAGAAGATACTATGTGAGTGAAGTAATCTAGACACAGAAAGACAAACACTATGAATTCTTTCTCTTATTTGTTGATCCAGCTTTGTATCTGTAGATGTGAGTATATAGCCTGGAGTAACAGCAGAAACCTGGAAAGAAAGAGGGAAGTGTGGACATTGCGGAGGTAGGGAATATTGAAAAAAAAATGGGCATTAAACATTTATCTGTTGCTACTTCTCATGGAGTACTGGCAAAGGCCCTTGAAATGCTCATTTGTAAATATTTTCATAAAATCTCTTCCCTTGGAGCTCAGGGAACTCTACAGAAGAGAAGGCTGAAAGAGGAAACAAGGCAGAGGGGATGGGGGCACTAAGAAAACAAGATCCTCTGAACCAAAGCAAAGGCCTAGTTCCAACTCATAGGAACTAGGACAACAAGCATAGGGCCCCCATTAGTCTACACTGATCTACACTGGGTCCTCTGCATATATATTATGGCTTTCAGTTTAGTGTTTCTTATGAAACTCCTGAATGTATCAACCACTGGGTTCCTGATTCTTGTGCCTTGTTTTTTTCTTCTGTTTGTTTTCTTGTCCAACTTTGATATGAGAGTTTTTGTTTAATCATATAGTGTTTTATTTTTTTATTTAAAAATGAATAAATGAATTTATGAATAATTGAATGAATGGAAGCCTAGCCAGTAAGATAAAGGCTAAGAACTAAACTGTCATTTACACCTGCTGGAAAGGAAAAATTAGTTTTCTTCAGTTGAGTGACACCAGCTATATCAACTACTCCAGGGCAAGTATCTTGTTCAGGAATAGTTGACCAACATACAGTGGAATCCACGGGTTTCCTTTCATGTGTGTGCTTTTATTTGGTTACAGTTTGGTTGTTTTCCCCTCTTTAGGGGTGTCATTTTATTCTGTCCCCTTTGGGGGGCATTCGTTTTTCTTTTTTTAAGAAAAAAACTTAAAATTGGGAAAGTAGAGAGGGGAGATGATCTAGAAAGTTTTAGGGGAGAGGAAGAATCCGATCAAAATATATTTAAATTTAATAATTTTTTAAATAATAAAAAGTGTAGTAAAACAAATCCCTTTGAATGTGGTAAGTAATGTTATAAGCAATTTTCTCCATTGTGGGCCAATTCCAGCTTCATTTCTCCAAGTCCCATGTCTAAAGTATGTGTTGCCTTCTACAACAGGGACCTACATTCAAGTTTGGGAAGCAACTAAAAGCAATGGTGAGGGCCTATATTATTTGGGAAATCGCTTGGACTCCCCTGACTCATAGCTCAAATGGAGGCTTCCCACGCTCAGCATTGGGAATTTTGTTGCATGGTCTATGGCTCTTGAGGGGATCTTATTACTATCCTCAGTGGTAAAACATCATTCAAAACATCAAAATATGTATACACATACCTGTGTATATATTTAAGTAAAAATAAGACAGTATGTTTCCCTACATCTTTTTCAATAATCACTAGCATTATTTATCCTTACCTCCTTTCTCTCTGCTTCCCTTCCCTTCCCCATTTTAAAGTATTCCTGACTCTCCTATTTCCCCTTCATAGCACCCATACACTTCTCTGCCTCTCACTACTTCTTTCTCTTCGCACTCAGATGTTTGCCTTTGGAAATACGTGATACATTTTCATTAGGTCTCGATGAAAAGTCCCTATGATATAATATTTACAAAGTCTTTAATTTTGTTTTCTTTGAACTGAGTCAAAGTCATTTACTTACTAAACATGATTTTTGATACCAGCTGAGAGAAGGAAAATCAGTTTTCTTCAATGGAGTGATATGGGGTATATCAACCACTCCAGTAAAGGCCTCATATTCAAGAGGAATTGACCAACATATAATACACAAACAGGCCCTGTGTGTGCAGCCTCAGTCTCTGTGAGTCCACAGAGCTTGGCTCGTATTGATTTAGAGGGCCTTGTTTTCTTGTGTCCTCTATCCCCTCTGTTTTTATCCCTTTTTCTGACTCCTCTTCTGCAGGGTTTCCTGAGCCCAGAGGGAGAGGAAGACATTCTTGGACTTAACTGATAGAGTTTTCTTAATGGAAAAATTCAGAAAAAAAGATTGAGTAGAATATTTGAGCTCTTACACATCTCCTGGCTATTTCTGATAGGGAAATGGATGCAGTTTGGGAGCCACTGTGAGAATTAAGGCAGAAATAAAAATAGGACATAATTTTTTCTCTTGGTAAGTAATTACAAACTAAAAATACAAGCTGGGATGAAGGTCCTCTGCTTGCCTGTGTGGCTCACTCTTTCTCTTCCTGTCCACATCTGTGCTTGCTCCTGACTGGCACACGTGACTGCAGCTGTGTCCGCAGGCAAGCCTCTCCAACATCTCCTCATTGTGATGGGTGTCATACTCTAGAGTTCTAAAGAAGACTCTTCTGTAAAAGTCTGAAAATCTAGTCTCTGCTTTCGAGGTGGTCAGGAGATGTGCCTCAAGGGTAGAGGGAGACAGAAACTACAAAAAAAATTCAAGGAGGAAGAAAAGAAATACATACAATAAAGTTATTGAGTTTCTGATTAAAAAGAAAATTTGCATAATGCAAAAGGTATAAAAGAGCCCAAATATGCATACCAACTTGACAAAAAAGAGCACAAAAGTATGTCAGGAGAGACCCACAGGGTAGCGCTGCTCCTACCTGTACGCTTTGAGGGAATAGACTAATTTTATGATGCATAGTTGAAGTTCCTTAGTCTACAGTTATATATTTAGACTAAGTAAATGCACAATGTTGCACTGATATAAACTTTTCCATGTGTGTGAACATTTCCAAAGATTTATACCTTAGTTCATCAGTAGCATAATTCAGTATCAAGTCCTTCCTACTGATCAAGAAGGTCAAGTTTAAATAGCAGTGTCTCTTTGTGTGACAGTCTTTTCCTCATTCCTTTGAGTCAACCCATCAACACTTTGAGACATTGACTTAAAAACATGGTGAAAGCTACTGACTTTGTGGTCAAAGTCCTTAGTTTTTCTTGAATACTAACCTTTGTGCATAGAGCAGTTGAGTGCTTAAACGATTGTCTTCTATGGAATTCACACCAGTCATACTAAATGCCATACAGTGAGAAATCCTATGTTGTGTTGACTGGTTTCTACTGGTTATTACCTTAAGTATTTCTGCCTACCATGTTTGCTTGTATAATTGCTTTTCCCTTATAATTGGAGTGTAACATAATCCTTCTGATATATTTAAAGTAATAATGGAATATTCTCCACATAATTAACACCTAAGATAAGCATGGGCATAACCATACTGTTGTCATGCCTGCCAGACTAAAACATGCTCACTACTGACTGAGAATTTTAAAAGTTTATTTGTTTTTTTTTTTTTTTTGGCTGGGATTTGAACTCAGGACCTTTCGGAAAAGCAGTCATTACTCTTAACCACTGCACCATCTCTCCAGCCCCTAAAAGTTTATTTGTATATAGATAAAATATTCAATTAAAATCATTTGAATAGCTCTGGTGGTAAAAAAGTGAGTTTCTTAGTTTGTCTTTGGAGGGATATCACATGTACCAGTTTTTTCCTGTGACTTTCTCTGCTGAGAGCCCTGAAAACACTACAGAACATGCAGGTTTTACACTAACAATAGTTTCCATTGTTCCACTGAATGGTCTCACTGAAAACTATATGTAAAAATATTGTTCCATTTAACTCAAGTAATTAGCTTACTCTTTTTTTCCTTATATATATATATGTATATATATATACATATATATATATATATATAAATGTGTGTGTGTGTGTGTGTATGAGTGTTCATGTGTGTGTGCACATGTATGTGTGTGCATGTTTGTGAAAATGCGTATATGTAGAGGCCAGTGACTGACATCAGGCTTCTACCTAAATCATACTCTACCTTTTTTTTTTTTCTGAAATAGGATCTCTCACTGACCATAGTTTGCCCAGACAGCATGGCCAGTGTGCTCCAGGACTCCTCTGTCTCTATCTCCGCAGTACTAGGATTTCAGGCATGTGTCAGCTCACATGTCTTTTTCATGTGTGTGGAGTTCTGAGATCAGGCCCTGACACTTACAGCTTCTCCCAGGCCTCAAATCATTTCCTTTTAGACTTGCACTGTTTCCTACCACTTCAGCTTATCACGATCCCTTTAACTGACAGCCCTTTATAGAAGGAGAGATTTGGTTTTACTCCTTTTCAGCTTGTGCTCATGGCAATGTCTCATACATGCATAATCACACCTCCATGAGAGGATATCTGCAGGATAAATTCCCAGAAGCAAGTTTTACAGGGTCAAAGCAAATAAGTACATTTGATTCTGATAGATGTTGACAGATTATCTTGTACAGAAGTTCTATCGATGCATACTTTCCACAGCCTTGCCTGTGAGTGTCAGCTTACACCAAATTAACACAGCATGTAGTCAAAATTTTTATCACTGTCAAACTATGGGTGAAAAGAAAGTGTCTTTATCTTTTTATATTTTATGCATTTTCCATGCATGTTGGTACATGTCTGGTCCCGGGAACTGAACTCAGATTAAGCAGTTTAGCAATAAACACTTTTACCCAGCAAACCATCTCCCTGACCCAAGAAAAGCATCTTCTGGTTCAAGTTTTGGTTTCTGTTTTTACAAGGGAAGTTTCTTTCTCTCTTTGGATGGATATTTCTTTCTTTTTTGCTAGTAATGATTTGAATAATAGATTCTTCTTTCTTTTGAAACAATGTAATTATTTATAAAAGTTGCAAATATTTTGAAAATGAGCCATAGGCTGACTAAGGGAGGTTCATTGGCTTGGAAGGGAAATGTCTGTACATGTGTTTAGAGGCCTGTGTTTTCATGTAAACACGTATACATATGTATGTACAGCAGTTATCTCTGCATCTTGTGCTGAAATGCTTTGTTAGAGTGGCTAAGATCTGTCACTTAACAAAAGCATCATATTTTGGTCTTTTGATTATAAAAAATTCTAAAATATATAATGGAAAAAATAGAAGAACAAGAAGCACATAAATTACTTTTAACCAGAACATGTAACTTTGGAATACTTGGTAACATGTGATGGATAGGCAGTTATGAGGAATGGCATGAAAACTGAGAGCTGAGCAGAGGCAGACAAGAGGTAGCAGAAGAAGCCTCCACAGCATTCTCAATAGGAGTACCATCAAGGAACTTCCTAGAATCCGAAAACCAAATCACATTTACTGATCAGTTTTGATGTTATTTTGATATTCTGAATATGCCTACCACTCCTCCACAGTAGGCACATACACTCATCTGTCTTTTACCTTCCGTGCAAACTACTTTGATCTTTGCATACTCAAGGGGAAGCAAAGTCTTGACTTTAGAGAGCTATCTATGAGGGTACATTGTTATGCAATACAAGAATCAGAAAGAGTTGAAAAGATAGAGCAAGGAACAACAGCCTAGCCGAAGTTGGGAATCTTAAGCAGAAGGTACTTGGTGATGGAAACACTCTCCAACAAAATCCAGGGAAGAGAAGGAGAGCAGTGGATTCTACAGAGCAATGCATTCTACAGGAAGTCCCAAATTGTAGCAAGAAAAGTTTAAACTAAATGGTGTCTATTAAAATTAAAGTTTAAATAAATTCAGAATTTAATTTAATTAAAATTTAGTTCCGAGTTCTTTGGTTTTGAGTATCTATGTCTGTGTTTTAGTTCTTCACATAAATCACGTACATCAGTGTTTGTCATTCAATGAACACTCTGTATTCACCACTGGCAGTAAACATGGAGTGGTAACAGTTTTGAAGGAAATGGTGCTAAAACACCAGCTTACGGAAGAATGTCACTGTCCTTACAGTGAAGAAATACCTGTACACAAAACAGTCATCCTTGTGGTATTTTATCACCTCTCTATTCACCAAAACTGAAGAAAGTATATCACTTTTACTTGCAAATCTGACTCTTCTTAATCAGCTAGGAGATATAGTATGTAGGCACTGATTGATGGCCTACGGTTTCCACTTAGTCATAAAACACTCTACATTAGAACTTATGCATAGCTCACGGTCAAATTCAATATCCAGTGGAGGCATTACCTTTAACTAGTGGTTTATGTTTGAATTGTTATTTTCTTCTAATATGAAGAATAAATATTTCCTGCATTTAAGAATGATCTACTACCGAAGAGGGTGAAGAAAGGGGAGTCAGGATATTCCTAAGTACATCACCACTCCTCAGGTCCTTAACTGCATCTGGATTGTTTTTGGTAAACACTACTGTAAAGTATTATGGAACTAAGATAATTCATCATCAATGCTAAGAGCCAAACTCATAATTGTATTTTTTTCTTTTTTCTTTTTCTTTTTCTTGTTGTTGTTGGTTTTTGTTTGTTTGTTTGTTTTGTTTTTCAAGAGAGGGTTTCTCTGAATAGCCCTAGCTGGCTGTCCTGGAGCTTATTCTGTAAACGTGTCTCTGCCTCCCAAGTGCTGAGATTAAAAGTGTGAGCCACCACCACCCAGCCCTCATAATTGTATTTTTAAACACTGATAGATTTAGGTTTAAAATACAAAGCAAAGAGGAGGAGGCGGCTATGTGTCAGCTGAGAGCTATGGGGCTTGTGTGGTCAAACTGAAAGGCTCTGAGATCCCAGTACTGTTGTGCTGTACAGAAGCCAAGTCTTAGCTAGTTGATAAAATGGTGCTTTTACCCAGGCCACATCTAATCTGCTCTGTTTCAGGAGAGAAACTATTTTGAGCAAGTCTGATTTTACTTTGAATCATATTGTGCCTGCAAACTTTTCCTGTAATTAGAGAGGAAAGTTCCAATAAGGGAGACACAGGGAGAGGTAGAATTTTTGGTTGGCAGCTGGCTTAGGGTTTGTTGCCAAATATGATATGTACTCTGCTTTCCTCAATGAGTGTTTGCTCAGAGGAAAGAAAGAGACATAGCACATGCATTTCCTTTTTGTGAACTGGAGTCCTCCAAAAGGTTTGATTTAGCTCAACTCCAAAAAACAAAAATCGCATTCATAGTAATGTCAATAAGCAAAATCTAAATGAAGAGATTGTTTGGGTATGAATGTTCATCTCCAGCAATTCTGACACAAAGTAGGGTGGACTGTATAAGATGCTGAAGGAGATTTCTGGGAATGATGAAAGGAGCTTAGTATATTATAATAATAGCTGCTGGAACCCCAGTTTCATCATGCAATGGAGAGTGCTGGGCTGTTTGCCAAAGCTTTAGATAAAGCAAACAGTCAGGCCAATAGGACTGGATATGACTTCAAAGTCAAGGGATCCAAATCAGGAAACTAAATGTACCAGACAAGAACTAGGACTCTGAAGTGGGATGGGTTATGCTGAGCGCCAGGATATACTTCTTACTGGCCCTACAGAGATGATGAAGATAGGTAACCTCCCAAGATGCCACTTTCCTTCAGTTCCCTTAGCTGAAAAGTTGAAATAACACAGTAAATTTCAGTTATTTAGTTTACTTCTTACTGTAAGAAAAACATATTTACTCATTTATAGTGGTATAAGCTTGAGGATTAAAATCATATTTTACTGGTTATAGTATATTACTATAAAGATACAATCACAAGAAAATGTAGAAGGACCATTATTCTGTTAGAAAATATTAGATAAAATTATAAAGCCAATATAATGCCTGAACACACTAAGTCAATGTCTACTATTTCAAAAATAGTTGTTAAATCAGGGATATGTATATATTTAAACATTGGTATCCATCTGTATCCTAGAGCTAAGGCAGTCCCATAGCACTTCCCATCCAAACTCCACCCAGGAGAGAAATGGTCTCTCCAGGAGTGCTGATACACCTAAGATCACAAACTCACAGACCAAAAGGAGATACAAGCTCCAGTCAAACACAGCAAGACCAAATAACAACAGACATTACCCAATGGCAAGAGGCAAGGACAAGAAACTTACAAACAGAAATCAAGTTTACTTGGCATCATCACAACCTAGTACTCCCAATGCACCAAGTCCTGTATACCCCAAAACACTGGCAAAGCAAGATTTGAATTTAAAATGACATCCCATGATGATGATAGAATACTTTAAGAAGGATATACATAAATCCCATAAAGAAATACAGGTGAACACAGGTAAACAGGTAGAATCCCTTAAAAAAGAAACACAAAAATCCTTTAAAGAATTACAGGAAAAATACAACTAAACAGGTGAAGGAATTGAACAAAATCATCCAGGATCTAAAAATAGAAATAGAAACAATAAAAAAATCACAAAGGGAGACAACTCTGGAGATAGAAAACCTGGGAGAGAGATTGGGAGTCAGTATTACCAACAGAATACAAATGATACAAGAGAGAATCTCAGGTGCAGAAGATACCATAGAAAAGAAAATATTGACACAACAGTCAAAGAAAATTCAAAAAGCTTCTAACCCAAAACATCCACAAAATCCAGGACACAATGAGAAGATGAAACCTAAGGATGATAGGTATAGAATAGAGCAAAGATTTTCAAGTTAAAGGGCCAGTAAATATTTTCAACAAAATTATAGAAGAAAACTTCCCTAACCTAAAGAAAGAGATGCACATAAACATACAAGAAGCCTACATAACTTCAAATAGATTAGGCCAAAAAGAAATTCTTCCCATCATATAATAATCAAAACATCAAATGTATTAAATAAAGAAAGAATATTAAAAGCTGTAAGGGGAAAGTTCAAGTAACATATAAAAGCAGACCTATCAGAATTATACCAGACTTCTAACCAGAGAATATGAAAGCTAGAAGATCCTGGGCAGATGTCATACAGACCCTAAGAGAACACAAATGCCAGCCCATGCTACTATACCCAGCAAAACTCTCAATTACCATAGATGGAGAAACCAAGATATTTCATGACAAAAACAAGTTTACACAATCATCTCTCCACACATATAGCCCTATGAAGGATAATAGATGGAAATCATCAACACAAGGAGGGAAACTATATCCTAGAAAAAGCAAGAAAACAATCTTTTAACAAACCAAAAAGAAAATAGCCACACAAATGTAATTCCACCTCTAACAACAAGAATTACAGGAAGTAACAATCACTTTTGCTTAATATCTTTTAACATGAATTGATTCAACTCACTCAATAAAAAGACATAGACTAACACACTGGATATATAAACAGAACCCAACATTTTGCTGCGTACAGGAAATATACCTCAGTGATAAAGACAGACAGTACCTTAGAGTAAAAGGCTGGAAAATTTTTTCCAAGCAAATGGTCCCAAGAAACAAGCTGAAGTAGCTATTCTAATATTGAGTAAAATCCATTTACAACCAAAAGTTATCAAAAAAGTAAGGAAGGATACTTCATACTCATCAAAGGAAAAATCTACCAAGATGAACACTCAATTCGAACATCTATGCTCTAAATGCAAGGGCATCTAATTCCTAAAAGAAACATTACTAAAGCTCAAAGCACACATTGCACCTCACACAATAATAGTGGGAGACTTCAACATTCCACTCTCATCAGTGTACAGATCATGGAAACAGAAATGAAACAGAGACACAGTAAAACAAACAGAAGTTATGAACCAAATGGATTTAACAGATATCTATAGAACTTTTTATCCTAAAGCAAAAGGATATACCTTCTTCTCAGCACCTCATAGTACCTTCTTCAAAACTGAACATATAATTGGTCCCAAAAAGGCCTCAACAGATACAAAAAGATTGAAATAATCCCATGCATCCTATCAGAACACCACGGATCTTCAATGACAACAAAAATAACACAAAGCCCACATATACATGGAAGCTGAACAGTCCTCTACTCAACAATAAATTGGTCAAGGAAGAAATAAAGAAATAAATTAAAGACTTTTAGAATTCAATGAAAATGAAGGCACAACATACCAAAACGTATGGGACACAATGAAAGCAATGCTAAGAGGAAAACTCATAGCTCTGAGTGCTTCCAAAAAGAAACTGGAAAGAACAAACACTAGCAGCTTGACAGCACATGTGAAAGCTCTAGAATAAAAAGAAACAAATATATCTGAGAGGACTAGACAGCAGGAAATAATCAAACTCATGGCTAAAATGAACCAAGTAGAAACAAAAAGAACTCTTCAAAGAATCAACAAAACCAGGAGCTTGTTCTTTGAGAAAATCAACAAGATAGATAAACACTTGGCCAGACTAACCAGAGGGCACACAGTATCCAAACTAACAAAATCAGAAATGTAAAAGGAGACATAAGAACAGAAACTGAAGAAATTTAAAAAAAAAATCATCAGATCCTACTATAAAACCCTATACTCAACAAAACTAGAAAACCTGTATGAAATGGACAATTTTCTAGACTTATACCAGGTACCAAAGTTAAATCAGGGTCAGATAAACTATATACATAGTCCCATAACCCCTAAAGAAATAGAAGCATTCATTAATAGTCTCACAACCAAAAAACCCTAGGACCAGATGGATTTAGTACAGAATTCTATCAGACCTTCAAAGAAGATCTAATACCAATACTCTTCAAATTATTTCACAAAATAACAACAGAAGGAACAAGACCCAATTTGTTCTATGAAGCTACAGTTACACTGACACCAAAACCACATGAAGACCCAACAAAGAAATCGAACTTCAGACCAATTTCCCTTATGAATATAGATGCAAAAATACTCAAATCCAAGAAGAGGAGCACTCCTCCATTGTTGGTGGGATTGCAAGCTTGTACAAGCTCTCTGGAAATTGGTCTTGTTGTTCCTCAAAAAACTGGACATATTGCTACCTTAAGACCCAGCTGTACCACTTCTGGGCTATACTCAGAGGATGCTCTAACATGTAATAAGGACACATGCTCCATTATGTTCATAGCAGCCATATCTATAATATCCAGAAGCTGGAACAACCAGATGTCCCTCAACAGAGGAATAGATGCAGAAAATGTGGTAGATTTACACAATGGAGTACTATTCAGCTATTGAAAACAATTACTTCACGAAATTCACAGGCAAATGGATGGATAGAAACTATCTTCCTGAATGAGGTAACTCAGTCACAAAATAACATACATGGTACATACTCACTGATAAGTGGATATTAGGCAAAGAGCATGTAATAACCATAATACAACTCACGAACCACATGAAGCTCAAGAAGAAGGAAGACCAGAGAGTGGATACTTCAGTCATACTTAGAAGGGGAAAGAATATAATCAAGGGAAGTAGAAGGTGGGAGGGACTTGGGTGGAAGAGAGGAGGGGGCGGGAGGGGGCGAGGGGAGGAAGAGGGGCAGAATCGGGTATGAGAGGAGATGGAGGAAATGTACAGAGGGTCAAGAAATTGAACAGATGTGTGTAGCAATGGGGGATGAGGAACTGGGAGTAGCAACCAGAAAGTCCCAGATGCTGGAAAACAAGAGGCTCCCAGAATCCCCAAAGGGATGATGACATTACCTGAAATACCCAACAATGGGGAGTGAGAACCTATGGAGACAATATCCAGAGGTTAGACATGGCCTCCGGTTAAGAGATGGTGCCACCCACCCATCTCCAAAATTTTAACTCAGAATTGCTCCTGTCTAAAGGAAATATATGGACAAAGAGTGGCAGAGAGACTGGAGGAAAGGCTATCCAGTGACTGCCCAACCTGGGGATCCATTTCACAGTCAGTCGACGAACCCAAACACTATTGCTGATGCCAAAGAAGTGCTTGCTGACAGGAGCTTGATACAACTGTCTCCTGAGAAGCTCTCAAGATCCTGTAAAATACAGATGCAGAGGCTTGCACCCAAACATCAGACTGAGCATAGGGACCCCAATGGAGGAGTTAGGGGAAGGACTAAAGGAACTGAAGGGGCCTTGTCTGGCATCAGTGGAAGGAGAGGCCCTTGTGAAGCCTCTGAAGGCTTGATGCCCCAGTATTGGGGAATGCTAGGGCCGTAAGATGGATGGGGGACACCCTCATAGAATCAGGATAAAGGGGGGGGTTGTGATAGGGGGTTTGCAGAAGAGAAACTGGGAAAGGGGATAAAATTTGAAATGTAAACAAATTAAATATCGAATAAAAAATAAAAATTACATCAGTGTAAAAATATGTTTCTATGTAAAAACATAAAACGAGTTATTCCAAGATTTTTCCAGTTTGGGAAAAGGCACACTTAATGACTAACATCACACTAGAGCAGGATTAATATTTTTAACGTGATGATACATTTTCTAGAATAATCTCTGAAATAATGATAAAATAGCACATAACTTCAAAGCCAAAAAGATGGAAGAAAAAGAAATTATCTCAAAGGAAGCAATACTACAGAAAAAGAAATGGACATAAGAGAGCTTATAGAAAACAAAACCTAGGCCTGATTATAGTATATTTACTGATAATCAATTATAATTATAACTATCATGTGATCTAGGAATGCTAATTCTGAGTGTATGCACAAAAAAAGACCTAACTCATGAAGAAATCTCTATTCTCTCATAGTCTTTGAAGTATTTTCTCAATAGCTATAATATAATATGAACTTAAATATCTATTAATAAAAAAGTATAAAAACATATATACCTCACAAATTAATGCATATAAATGTGCACAGAAACTTATTTTCAACCTTAATGAAATTCTACCAAACTAGACACCAGGCCATGCACACCACATTAGGGACTTTGTAATTGTTTGTGGTCCATGTTACCACCAAGGTCTATGCAGAATCTGTGACCTGTGCTGCAGCTTGTAGCCATATTGATGTCTATGGGTTGTTCTGCTGCCAGGGGTCATATTAACGTGAATAAACTATACTGCCACCTGATGCCCTGGTGATGTCTGGCCCATGATGTCACTGAGGACCACGTGAGGGTCTGTGGTCCTACTGCAGCCAGGTTCTCTGATAATACCTGTGTTACCGCCAAAGGCCAGGAGGATGTTGTAGTGACTGGTTTTGTGTGCCAATTTGACACAGGCTGGAGTTATCACAGAGAAGGGAGTTTCAGTTGGGAAGTGCCTCTATGAGATTCAGTTGTGGAGCATTTTCTCAATTAGTGTTCAAGGGGGTAGGGTCCCTTGTGAGTGGTGCAGTCCCTGGGCTGGAAGTCTTGGGTTCTATAAGAGAGCAGGCTGAGCAAGCCAGGAAAAGCAAGCCAGTAAGGAACATCCCTCCATGGCCTCTACATCAACTCCTGCTTCCTGACCTGCTTGAGTTCCAGTCCTGACTTCCTTTGGTGATAAACAGCAATATGGACGTAAGCTGAATAAACTCCTTCCTCCCCAACTTGCTTCTTGGTCATGATGTTTTGTGCAGGAATAGAAACCCTGACTAATACAGATGTCCATGGTCTGTCCTACAGCCTGAAGCCATGGCAATGTCATGGGCTGTGCTTCTGCCAGGGGCCATACTGATCTAGTGCACTACCACCTGCAGTCATGTTGATATCCATGGTCCTGGCTGTATCTGAGGGCCTTCTCTGGGTCCATGGTCCTACTGCAGCTGTGAGCCATGTTCATGGTCTGTGGTGCTGCCAGGAACTGTGTCGAAGCCCATGCATGATTCTTACTCCCACTGACTGTAGAGAGCAAGGATGCACCTTTAGCTGTGATATTGATGACTGCAGATGCACACGTGAGAGGGAGGAGACATGGAAGACCTCTGTGATAACAGAGAGTTTGACCATGCTCCAGTGAATGTAAATAACATAAACTGTACTTGTTTATTTTGATTCTTATTTTGATTTTTACTTTTATGGGGCACACAAGAGTTGGGGGATGGACATGTTAATACTGGGAAATGAATGAGTTTGGGCACATGTTGAGAAATTCCCAGAGAATCAATAAAAATGTTATGTTGAAAAAGAATTCTGACATTTGCCATAGGATGGGCATGAAAAGTATTATGCTAAGCAGAATGACACATCCTAAAAAGAGGAGAGCAATAGATGTTTTCGTGAACATCAAAGATATAGTACAGTGTAAAACACTAGTACTAAAGATTTCAAGAAATGAGATGAGAGTCAAGAGACACAGAGCAACAGATGTGGAGATGAATGAATTCAGAGACAGTATGTGAAATGTTAATGATTTGTGTGTGAGAGGCCTATCTTTAAACCAGTTGATATTTGTAAGACTTGTAAAAACAAACAATAACTATGTCAGATAGTAGATACATAAATTTCCTTCACTATATTGACAATTTACTTGAAAAATATGTAACTCAAATTGTTATGTTGCCAGCTTTAAATATAAGCACTAAAATTAACTTCTGGAAGCACAAAATATTTTATTGTATTGCATTAAAAATGGTTCTTTGTAGCTTCTATAATTTTAAATTATATATACATATATGTGTACAAGTACATATGGTTGAACAAATTAATATTTGCATAGAATATTAGTATAGAAACACTATCACAATCAGACTTGATGCCAAGAAGTGAGCATTGTTCTATATAAGGAAGTTCATTATATAGTGAAAAGAGTGAAATCTCAGTTCATTAGGAAAAGGAGAATTCTACATACACACAACAAAATAATAGTTGGAATTTTATCAGTACATCACTACAAGAAGTTGCAGTTATAATGTAAGACTAAAAAACTATAAAAAGAGAGCATATGACTAATATCTAAGTGAACAGGGAGATATGTCAGCACCTAGTACAGGCAGAAACTGAAATTAAAATTTTGTCAAAAATTAATAAGAGAAATTAAGTGAATGCATTCTCAAAAAAATACAAATTACTAAAACAGTAGAAAACCTTATTAGTCATCTTAGAATGAAATTAAACTGAATTATTAGTTTAAATTATACCATTAAAAAATGTCCAGACCTCCAGTGTCTGGGACTTTAAGTCTCTCGAGGGGTAGGTGCATCTTCTCTCAGGAAGTGGGAGACATGGGGGAGGATGAATGGGATGAGGAACTGTTGGAGGGTAGACCAAGATGAGGATAAGTACTGGCCTGTAAAAAAATAAAAGTAGAAAAATAAATAAATAAAAATAAAAGAACAGAAAACTGATGCAGTAAATATTGACTGCCCATTTCTCCCGACCTCCCAGATTTTTGTAATCAGCATCCTCCTCTCTATGAGCTTGACTAATCTAGCTATGTCACTTAAATGTGATTATATAGTGGTATGCAAATACATATTTATGTTAAGCTAAGTTACTTTTCAGTTTCCATTTCTAAATAGTGCTAGCAACATAACTGATTAAAAATATTGATTCCACCCATTCTTTCACAAGGAGAAGAAACATTTAGTGTATTTAAGATGTTTAAATCTGTACAACTTGAAAGACTCCACATACTTGACTTTTTTGTAGGAAAAAATAAGTAAGCTTCATATTATATATTGACCTACATCAAGTGAGTGAAATTGGACGACCAAGTGTATTGCTTTTGGCCTATAGTTCTGACAGCAATTTCTATAAATCATCTATGTTAATTCAAATTTGTTCATCCTTGTCAAATCAATCATTCTTTTAAATGCTGCCAAATATTACTTTCCATTATGCCAACTAGTACCTTATCGTTCCCACATCATAACCACTTTCTCTCATTTTATGTTTATCCCAAAAAATAAAATATTAAATGTTTTCCCTCAAAATAAAAATGTCCAGACCCTACGTCTTCATCATTGACTTTTATCTTGTATGTATATGTATATATATATATAGCTCATATAATGCATATGTAATATACCTATATATGATTGTATACTTTTATATATACATACTTCAACATGCATGTATGTTATATATGTACATATGAATATATGTGCATTTTATATATATGGCATGCATATATACCACAGATATAGTATGTATAAATAATATTCATACATGAAAAATATTTCTAGTATTATAGAAGTTTATACAGAGAACAAAAATGGGTATATTTGCATCAACACTTTTATTTTTAAATTTATATTCATTCTATTTTTTTTTAATTTTTCTTCTTTCTCTCAGGCTCTTCTCCAGTTTTGACCCTGCAGTTTTGACCTCTTTTAGACAGGAGTAATTTTGGGTCAAAGTTTTGACTGTGGGATGGCAATGCCATCCCTTCACTTTATGCCCTATCTTTCTATAGGTGGCAGACTCTACAAGATCCCTCTCCCCAATAGTTTTATAAGGTAACAAAAGTTTTGATATCACAGTTCAATGATGATGGAGATATCAATAATTACTCTTACAACAACTAAATTTTTCAAGTGATTTTCAGCAATATCTAGAAACATTGTGTTTTCTAGGAACACAAACCTCTTAATACTAAAGACAAAAATTAATATAGCCTAGTTTTAAAAACTTAAGTATGTTAACAAAGCAATTGATAATTATATTCTAGAAGCATAATATATTGCAAAAGTACAGAAAAAGGAATTATAATCTTTTTATTATTTCACATAAAATTACAATTTTGCAGTTCCTTTTTGTATCGATAATAAAACGAGCTATACAATATTAGTATTTTTCAAAATTTTACTGAAAATTCTCATCCATATATTTAAAAAGCTCATATATTCACACATACACATAAACTCACTCACACATACTACCTATGAATTAAAGACATTAATAAAAATTTCACTATTGATGTTATTTATACAAAAAAACCCCAAAGAATAGAAGAGTAAACAAGAACTTCAGAACATTTTCTAGGTATAACAATAAAATGTACAAAGTCAGATTTATTTGCATATGGTAATAATAAATGATTAGAAGAATGTAGTTAAAATAAAAGAATATTATCTACATTAAAATATAAGGTGACAAAGTAAGCCCAGAATAAAACATGGCAAATATCAATAGGTAAAATCATGTTGAGATATACACTAGATTTGAGGAATAAATATCCAGCGGTGTGATTGGATTCTAAAAGAGACATGTGTCTAGTTCCATTCCTGCTGCTCTGATAAGATCTCCTGGCAAAATCAGCTTAGGGAAGAAAGGCATCAGCTCATAGTTCCAGACTACAGACTATCATTGTGAGAAGCCAAGGATAACACTTCAGCCAGTTTGTCGTCGTGGACCCACATTCCAGAACCGAGAGAATTGACGGTGTTCATGTGTCCTTGTTCTTGATCGACTTGATTTCTCTACTCTTGTACAGTTCAGGAGCCACTGCCTGAAGAACAGTGCCATTCACAGTGGGGCTGGGCCTTCCCATGTTAATTAATTTAAGACAATCTTCAATAGACATGCCCACAAGCCAGTTCGACATGGATAATCCTTCACTGAGACTGCTCACATGGGGGTTCGCGTAACAACCACGGCATTAGAAGGGTATTTCAAAATCTTTGAGAAAATCGAAACCAAATTAATTATATAGAAAATTTTCTATATACATAATAAAATCATAAATCTAGGCTCTAATTCGGGGAACAAAGGCTTTATGTTAACAGTGGGTGTCTGTCTGGGAGGCTTATAACAATACATTTATTCACCTGGATGCTTAGGGGTCTTTATAATAATGAGTTACACTGAATATTTATGCTCAGTGTATATTTTTATTATGATTAAAAGCACTCTAAATATTTTGGTAAAAACTGTATCAACACCATAACTTTATAAAATAGAAAAAGCTAGACAGTACCTACTATGATGATTAATTACTTAGACTCTAGACATCCTTCATGAACATCTGATCAGTCACCTGGAAAGAAAGAATTTTGACAGAGGAATTGTCTAGATCAAAGTGGTCTGTGGCCATGTCTGTGAGAAAATATTATAACTGATGACTGATTTGAGTGCACAGCCCACTGTGGGTGGCACCATGTCTAGGCAGGTGAGTCTGTGCAGTGTAAGAAAGCTAGCTTAGCATAAGCTAATGAGTTAGCCAGTAAAAAGTGTTTGTGTATATTTTTTGCTTTTGTTGTTGTTGTTGTTGTTGTTGTTCCAGTTCTTGCTTGATTTCCTGCCTTGACTTCCTTCAAACATGGATTGTGACCTCTGAGTATAAGTCAAATAAACATTCTCTTTCCCAAAGCTGTTTTTATCACAGAAAACAGAAAAAAAATTGAATCATACCCATTGCAAGTTTATGAAAGGGTTGATGAAGAACCAATATCAGACATTCCTGATACTGGTGTAAAATTACTCCTTAAATGTCAATTGGTGGAATTTATAAATGATATCATTAGAAGCTGGAAATCTTGTTTTGTGAAGTTTTAAATAACAAATTCAATTTCTCTAATATCAATCACACTGTTCTTAGATAATCGTACATAGGAACATTAAAGGCTTTCTCGACTTCCTTAGCTGTATTGAATACATTGTATTCATAAAGGCTGTTGTGCTACCGCCTGTCTCGTGTTAGGCAATGTTCCCTTCCAGGTTCTCTTCTTTTTCTCCTCACCCTAGCTGGAGAGTTAACAGCTTTATTGGTGTTTTCAATGAGCAAGCTTTGTGCTTTTTTGATTTCACCCAAATATTTTCGTTTTTGTCTACTTCACTGATTTCTGCACAGAACTTTTATATTTTTCTTTATAATTTTCTGCTTACTTTGAGTTAAACTTGATCTTGTTTTTCAACTCTTGAAGAATCTGAAGCTGTTGACTTCAGACCTACCTTCTGTTCTAATTCAGGGTTTACATTCCTACTTCTTTCCACATCTAACAATTTTTGATTGAGTAGCAGACATTATAAATGTCATCTTCTTGGGTCCTGGATACTTTGGGACATTTATTAATATCTCAAGTTTTATTCTTGGTATAGAAAACTACTGAAGTCCAGTCTGGTTCTTTCAACGTTTATATCTAAGCAGAGTCACATAGAAACAATGTGGTACACTTTCTAAAGCAAATTATTTGTTAGCATACACATAAGGCTCTTATCTTCTGAAGGGTTCTTTTGAAGAACCCATGAGTTTTTCTCATGAGAAGAGCCATGAGAAATTTCAGTTTTGCATGATCTTTGGGCACCTGTCTTTTTCAGCCTTTCCAAAGTGTTCTTTTCCAGCCTAAGGCAGTTCTCTTGCTCGTGGGAGGAGCTTTCCCAGCCTAGGGCAGCTCTCTTGCTCGTGGGCGGAGCTTTCCCAGCCTAGGGCAGCTCTCTTACACGTGGGCGGAGCTTTCCCAGCCTAGGGCAGCTCTCTTACACGTGGGAGGAGCTTTCCCAGCTGGACACTCAGCTGAATTTTAGTTCTTTTCTTTGCAGACTTTGGCTCTTTCAGTGTCTCCTCTGTCAAAACTAGCTTATTTCATGGAACATTAGTTGTGTCTCCTCAACTTATAGAGTCTTACCAGGCTCAGTCTGTATTTTTTCTTCCCATATCGCAGCCTGGGAACTCCCTTAAGGTTAAGCTGGACAACTGGAGGGCTCACTATAAATGCATATTACTTAGCGATTGCTGACATTACTGCCTTTAACAACTGAATCGTTTTATGAGATTTCTTTAACTTTATTCTCCATCAGTTCTCTTACTCCTAAAGGAGTGTATAACTGGCCCATCATGATCAGAAACAGAATCCCTAATATATAGTGCAAGTTTCTTCTCTTAAATATATTCTACCAGCTATTGGCTATTCTATAAAGTCGTGGATGGCTCTTTCTAGCCCTAATTGGAACACTGTTTAGTGAGAGCCATATGTTTGATATTTCACAGAGCACCAAAAGGTGAAACGGTTGGTTCTAACTCATGCATATTTTAAGGATGATTTTTTTTTAAACTCATAAATATTTTGTGGTATAAGTATGGATATAATATTGTGGGTGTATCAGTAATAAAGGCCACGCAAGTGTGCAAGGAAAACATTTGTAGAGCCACCTTCCCTTTAGTCATCAGGACAAGTTTTTTTCTTCTTATAGGTATTAACAAAACCTTTACCACATCAAAATTATTTTTTTAATTTAAATTCTTGGAACAAATCCAAGTATAATTATTTTTTTAAAATATACACCCCACTTTTCCTAGTAGTATTTTTGTAATGTAAATGTGTCAAAGACCTTTAATACGTATGTTCCCAGATATCACGAATCACTGCAGAAAATCTAACAGAAAAAGGTGAAAAAATTTAATCCAGAGAAAAATGAAAAAAATCTAAACTAAACGTAAAACTCTAGATAAAAGAACAGTAGGATTTTGCTATGTATATTTCAGTTACATTGATATAAATTAACTGAAACATATATAAATATAAATTGATATATATTTGTCATAGAGATGATTTTGTTAATTCTCAAAACCATAGTAACATACATGTACAGCAACAAGTAGACATATGTATATTAATTTATAATGAAATAGACAAACAAGGTAGCACAAATAATAATCATGAAAAGGCCATTACTAAGAGGTCTCAACATCATATAAAGCACTAAGAGCTTGGATGAGTGAGTTTAGTTTGATTTTAATAAATCAAACTTCTAAATGCTTTTACCTTAGGTCTATTTCAATTACTGTACTAGCAACAATAAATAAATATAACTAAATGCTTTATATCATACAAGAAATAACTGGCTGGCATTACTATAGACCTAGGTTGCAGGACTTTATTTTTAAGGACAACTCTTGCACCTCTAACTTCAGCCAACATAAGCTGGGGGTTACGAACCCCCAGGTCTTGTAAAAATGTATTATAGGTCATATGCCCCACATTCAATAAACAGAACTAAACACAATAGCATTCTGAGTCTTAGTCAGGACACAGTGAGAATATCACTCTATTTCTCTGAACAAAATGTATTAGTTGGATACTAAAGTAGTAGACAGAGAACTTTAATTCTCAGAGTTGAGGAAGGGCTGTTTCGATTATCAACTTGATACAACCTAGGACAACCTTGGAAGAGTTTCTTAGTGAGGGATTGATTAGATTAGGTAGGTCTTCGCATGTGTCAATGGGGAATTCTATTGATTATGTTAATTGAAGTGGGAAGACCTGGCCATTGTGGGTGGCACTATTCCTTAGGAAGATGATTCCAAACTGCTTAAGATTAGTGAAAGAGGTGCATGTGTGTTTTTTCATTGATCTTTGCTCTTGACTGAATGAAATTTGACCAGCTGCTTTAAGTTTCTACCATGTTAACTTCCCTGCAATGATTCATTGTGACTTGGAATTCTGAGCTATAAATCCCTTTTCCCTTACGCCGCTTTCACTAGGGTATTTTATCACAGCAACAGGGGATGAAATTGAGACAAGGTCTAACAAATAGTGAGGTCAAGCTTTCTGCTTAACAGTTTCCAGGAACACAATAATAGATCTTCATATTCTTACTCATATTTACCCCATAGTTCTCTGTACATAGCTTCCCTTGAACATAGGACTTCAAAATTAAAGGAAAGGGCCAAATGCCTTTCAAAATACTTTTGGGTAGCAAGTAGATCTGTGGCAATAATATTGTCCTTTATAAAGAAAATACTTAATTAAAAAACTTTAATTTCAAGCTGTATATTTAATTGAAGCATTCAGTGTTTTTAATAGATGTGATTTTGTGATAAATATTTATTTTATTTACACTCACAATCCACTCTTCTAATCTGCCTTCAATCTCACAAAATAAACATAGAAACTTTAATGTCTAGAGATTTCCCTAAGTACACACACACAAAGAGAACAACCTCTCTTGAGATATATATGGCTGCATGAATTTTACTGCTTGTGTATGCATGTGAGCATGTGTATACTGATCTTGGTTCACTATATCAATAGTGGACCCAGACAAAGTGTGACAAGAAATTCATAACATTCAGGCACTCACTTAAACAAATTCCTCATCTCATAAACATTACTTCAGCCATCTAACATAAATAAGGGAAGATGGACCATTCCTATCACCCTTCCATATGTTTTGTGTTTCAGCACTGCACATAGCAGCTGGCTCAGGAATTTCTGATCCTGAGAAACAGAATTTGTAGCTCAGCCTGAAGAAGAGGAAGGCTCTTTAGCTCAGAGTTCTTAGAAGCAGGTAGTCCATTTTTTATAGTTTTAAAATTTACTTACAGAACAAAATCTTCATCAAGCGGTAGATTCATGAGGTATAAAGAAATTACTGAAATGCTATATGGCTTGAAATGCACTTTAAAAATCTTAAAGAGAGAATTTAGTTGTTGAGTATTTAGTTTTTATCTCTTGGTCTAAATGTGGATGAAAAGATACTTATAATAAATTAATAGTATCAATTCTTGGGTCTAAAACCAAGATCCAGGCATACCTGTTAAAGACCCTCACTGTAATTAACGTTTGAGACAATAACACACAAATGCACCAAGAATTTATTTATTTATTTTAATTTATATTAGATATTTTCTTTATTTACATGTAAATTTTTCCTTTCCCAGGTTCCCCTCCAAAACAAACAAACAAACAAAAATAACAAGAACAAACCCCTTTTGCCTCCCCCCTCCCCATGCCTGCCACCCCACCCTCTCCCACTTATTGGCCCTGGCATTCCCCTACACTGGGGCACAAAACTTTCACAAGACCGAGGTCCTTTCCTCCTATTGATGATCGAATTTGCAATCCTCTACTATACACATGCTGCCAGAACATTCAGTCCCACCCTGTATAGTCCTTGGTTGGTGGTTGGGTCCCTTGGAGCTCTGAGGGTACTACTTAGTCATTGTTGTTCATCCTAAGGGGCTACAAACCCTTCAGCTCCATAGAACCTTTCTCTAACTCCTTCATTGGGGACCGTGTACTCAGTTCAATGAATGGCTGTGAGCATCTACATCTGTATTAGTCAGGTATTGTCAGAGCTTCTCAGGAGATAGCTATATGCTTGTCCTTCCTTCAGTCTCTGATCCATAGTTAATCTCTGCCACTCCTTCTGTGGGTATTTGATTCCCCTTTTTAAGAAGGAATGAAATGTCCACCTTTTGGTCTTCCTTCTTTTTGGGTTTCTTGTGGTTTGTGTGTCGTTCTTCCTGTATTCCAAACTTCTGGGCTAATAACTACTTATAAGAGAATGCATACCATGTGTGTTCTTTTTTGATTGGGTTACCTCACTCGGGATGATTCTCTCCAGATCCATCCATTTCCCTAAGAATTTCATAAATTCATTGTTTTTAATTGCTGAGTAGTACTCCATTGTGTAGATGTACTACAGTTTCTGTATCCATTCCTCTGTTGAGGGACATCTGGGTTGGTTCCAGTTTCTGGCTATTATAAATAAGGCTGCTATAAACATGGTGGAGCGTGTGTCCTTATTACATGATGGAGAATCTTCTGGGTATATGCCCAGGAGTGGTATGGCTGGGTCCTCTGGTAGAACTATGTCCAATTTCCGGAGGAACCTCCACACTGATTTCCAGAGTGGTTGTACCAGTTTGCAATCCCACCAGCAGTGAAGTAGTGTTCCTCTTTCTCCACAACCTCTCCAGCATCTGCTGTCACCTGAGTCTTTTTTCCTAGCCAATCTGACTGGTGTGAGGTGGAATCTGAGAGTTGTTTTGATTTGCATTTCCCTAGTGACTAAGGATGTTGAACATTTCTTTAGGTGTTTCTCAGCCATTTGGAGTTCATCAGTAGAGAATTCTTTGTTTAGCTCTATACCCTATTTTTTAATAGGGTTATTTGGTTCTCTGGAGAATGACTTCTTGAGTACTTTGTATACATTGGATATTAGCCCTCTATCAGATATAGGGTTGGTAAAGATCTTTTCCCAATTTGTTGGTTGCCGTTTTGGCCTATTGACAGTGTCTTTTGCCTTACAGAAGCTTTGCAACTTTATGAGGTCCTATTTGTCAATTCTTGATCTTAGAGCAGAAGCTATTGGGATTCTCTTCAGGAAATTTTCCCCTGTGCCTATTTGCTCAAGGTTCTTCCCCACTTTACTTTCTATTAGTTTCAATGTATCTGGTTTGATGTGGAGGTCCCTGATCTACTTGGACTTGAGCTTTGCACAAGGCGAAAGGAATGGGTCGATTTGCATTTTTCTACATGTTGACCACCAGTTGAGCCAGCACCATCTGTTGAAAATGCTGTCTTTTTTC
>JADRCD010144264.1:12232-27453 GCA_019843815.1 Montemys delectorum | reverse complement strand
AAAAAAAAAAAGGAGAAGAAAGAAAAAAAGAAGCAGCAGCAGAGTCAGACAGAGATCTCTGACTGAATCACAACCAGCCTGGTCTGCACAGAGAATTCCAGGCCAGCCTGGTCTACACAGAGAATTCCAGGCCAGCCTGGTCTACACAGAGAATTCCAGGCCAGCCAACGCTATAGAGTAAGACCTTGTTCTTAAGAAAAATTTTTTTTGTTTTCCATTTCTCAGAAATGATTGTTCCATTTATTGCCTAATGTTAAATCCCACTTTGATATCTCTCCCTTCCTCCCTCCCTCTCTCTCTCCCTTCCCTCTAGAAGCCATGGTGCAATGATTTAATCTTTAGTCTCATTTGCTTATTAGACCCAGGCCTTAGTTTTTAAAAAAAAAAGTCAAGAGAACCAGAGCAAGGCATGATGGCTCGCGCCTTTAATCCCAGCCCTCAGGAGACAGAGGCAGATGTTTGAGCTCATGCCTAGCCTGACCTACAGAGGGAGTTCCAGGACAGCACTGGCTATGCACAGACAACTGTTGTGAAAAATCTAAAGGGAAGGGAGGAAGGGAGTGTGAGCGGGAGAGGTGGGCTTCAGGGAGGGTGTGTGAGCGGGAGAGGTGGGCTTCAGGGAGGGTGTGTGAGCGGGAGAGGTGGGCTTCAGGGAGGGTGTTAGACAGCTTACTATCTATAACTATCAGTTAGACAGTTATCAGCTAGACCTGGGGTCTGAGGGTACACAGCATTTTCTAGCTAGGTCTCCACTCTTAGGACACAGCCACAAAAGGTGCTAAAGTTATCTCTCCTCCTTAAGAGTAGAAACTTCAACGCACAGCTCTAGACCTCCAGCACCCTGAAAGCAAATTATCAAAGGTAGATTTTTATTAGACAAAAACTTTGCAACAGTAATTTTACTGATGTGTTATTATTATTTTACTGACGTAGAACCCAAAACTCAGAAATGTTAAATCAAGACTCAGCAATGACTCAGTGTCTTGCCAATGCTCTCAGCTTCTACAATGCATTCAGCTCTGTGCTGTTTCTCTAGATACAGACATCCATGTTGAAAGGTCAACTATAGATCTGAACCATTTGTACTCATCCACCCTGAACTAAGGGCTCCCACATCAAAATGGGAGATGTCCATGGAAATACTGAGTATTATCCTGATACCTACCTGCTCTTCATCGCATGAGCAGCAGTTCAAGAACTGACGCCGGGTGACATCATAAAACATTCTGTGCAGTTTGGCACCAAATTCCTGTGTGTCAGCTGCCTACAACAGGTAAAAAACAGGAGGTGCTGAACTCACTGGAAACTGAAGGGGAAGTGCTGTAGAGGGAAGAAATGTGACTTCTTCACTGTGCTCACAGTTCTGTCTCTAGGAGCTTGGGAGATAGAGGAGGGCCTGAGATACTTGGTATGTGAAACCCATGTGTCTTCCCACCTAGGCAAGACTTTCTACCAAGATCTTTGTCTACAGCAGATGACTGTTGCAGAGATGAGTGAGAAAGCAGTCATTCCACTGAACAGTGAGGCCAAGAAAGAGGGAGGAAGTGTCAGCTAAGCCTTTTGGAGAGAAGAAAACCAGAGAACACAGTCTATATCCAGGGCAAATGGGCTCTGCCTTTGATGCCGTAGTACAGAGCTGTGGGTGTCAGGTAAAGCTCACGAGGAACTAGCTAAAACCATACACTAATTTACAGAAAGATTTGTCTTTAGGTGTGTGTTTGCATGTTTGTAAGCTGTATGTGTGCACGCTCCTGAAGAAGCTAGAAGAGGCATTAATCCTCTGGAGCGGATTGTGAGCTATTGATGTGGGTTCATGGAACTGAATGTGGGTCCTCCGGAAGGGCAACACATTCTCTTATAACAGGTGAGCCATTTCTCCAGCTCCTAACATAATAATTTTATAGATGAGAAATTGAAATTCAAAAAGAAGTGACCCACTCAAAATCAGGTAGGACAAAAGCCAGGGCCACTTCTTCCTACCCCACCATCCCAACACACAAAGGTGAAGCTATGACTTAAAGGCACTTGCTTATAAAGGCAAGGGTTTTGTGCTACTAAATTTTTCTAGGAAACAATTTTAGACAAAACAAGATATCACATAAAGTGTTACCTGAAGCACTGTTTACATACAGCAATAACTTACCAATGTAAATGTCCAACATTAGAAGAACGAATTATTAAATTAGATTAAGTAATAAAGTATACTATTTATTAACAAAAGCAAATTCTATCCTTGTTGAAATTGGTAAAATTCCATCTTATATACAAAAATATAATTCCCTGGTTTCAACCAGGTAATATAAGATGTGAAAAAATTAAAATTATAGTAATAGAAATTAGTATTTAAGTTTTTCTATGTGACATATCTTTTAAGAAAAAAGTACATAGCTGGGTGGTGGTGGCTCACGCCTTTAGTCCCAGTACTTGGGAGGCAGAGACAGACGGATTTCAAGGCCAGCCTGGTTTACAGAGTGAGTTCCAGGACATCCAGGGTTACACAGAGAAACCCTGTCTCAAAAAACCAAGAAAAAAAAAAAAAGAAAGAAAAAAGTACATAAAGATGAAGCAACAGCCAGACTTGGGAAGCAGAGACAGGTGGTGCTCTGTGAGTTCAAGACCAGCTCCCCAACACAGAGTTCCAGAACATGGAAAGATTGTCTCAGGAAAAAAAAAGAAAAAGAAAAGAGAGAGCAACAAATAGGGAATCTGTTATTTACTGGCAATGTCTGTGGTCTACTGGCAATGTCTGTGGTCTACTGGCAATCCCAACTGGTTACCATCTGACTTCAAAGGAAGAAGGGAGACTACCATGCACTGAGAACCCATCATGCATAACCTGTTTTCAGTCTTGGCCTCTTTAGCTACCACAATATTTGTTTATGGACTAAGAGGTTTACAAATGTTACAAATGTATTTGTGACAATTTTGGATGTTTGAGATCAAATCATTAATGTTAACTGTCATCTTGACAAAATTTAGAATCACCAGTTGAGGATTATTTTGGTTACATTAACTGATGTGGGAAGACCCTTCTTAACTGTGGGTGGAACTGTTCTGTAGACAGGAGATCATGGACTGTATAAAACAGAGGACTGAGTAGAGAGCTGGCATGCATATATACATCCATTGTTCTGTGTCTTAGAGTTTCTATTGCTGTGGTAAAACACCATGATCAAAAGCAACTTGGGGATGAAAGAGTTTATTTCATCTCTCAACTTTCAGGTAACACTCCATCACTGAGGGAAGCCAGGGTAGGAACTCAAGGCAGGGATCTGAAGGCAGAAACTGAAGCAGAAGCCACAGAGGTGCACTGCTTTCTTGCTTCCCATGTCTTGTTCAGTCGGCTTCCTTATATACTCCAGGACCACTGCCCAGGGATAGCGCCAGCCTACTACATCCACCATTGATCAAGAAGATGCCCCACAGGCTAGCCTACCACGCTGACCATTTTCTCAGTTGAGGTTCCCTCCTCTCAGGTGACTCTAACTTCTGTCAAGCTGACTAAACACTAGCCAGCATACTATATTGTTATGACTACAAATGTATATGATCAGCTGCTTCAAACTCTTGCTGTCCTGGTTCCCATGGTGAATTGAGTGAGAATAAGCCCTTCTCCCGTAAGTTGCCCCTGTCAGAATATTTTTGCACAACAATATTAGAAACCAAGACACATGCCCACACAGTTAAGTTCTGGGAAGGGCCCACTTCAGGGTTTGTTGGTTTGTTTGTTTTGTTTTTTTAACAAGCTTTCTGAATTCTCATACTGCAGAAGAATCAAGGCTTTCTCTGGAGACACATTTTGTTTTAATTTACTGGGTGGGGTGCCAAGACACACATGTAGAGGACAGAGCACAATCTGTGGGAGTCAGTTTTCTCTGTCCCTCTGTAGCTACCAATGATCACAGTAAGGTTGGCGGGCTTGGCAGCAACTCTACCCACTATCATTCACAGCAGCTCATGAGGCCACTTAATTAGGAACTAATCCTTTATGGAGTATTCCCCAGAGAAGACTGCTCAGAGATGGTTCAAGCCAATAAAAAGTCATTATTAAGCTGGGTGGTGGTGGCACATGCCTTTAATCCCAGTACTTGGGAAGCAGAGGAAGGTGGATTTCTGAGTTCAAGGCCAGCCTGGTCTACAGAGTGAGTTCCTGGACAACCAGGGCTGCACAGAGAAACCCTGTCTCGAAAAACCAAAAAACCAAAACAAAACAAAAGTCATTATTAGCCAGCTAGCGACTGCATTGGGTGTTCAGGACCCCAGTGTAGCCCCATGCCTTTCTCTGGGTGAATACAAAAATGATGTCCTGAGTTGACATACTTCAGTTAACAAGAACAGTTAGCCAGAAGCACAACTACAGATATGAAAAATCAAGGTTAATACATTAGGAGATTTTCCCAGAACTACGGACGTTGATGGATTAGGTCTTTGTTTTAGTTTTGGCAGGTGGTGCTGTCTATGTGCTGAGTTTTGCAGCCCGAATGGCACTACCATTGTAGAGTCTGTTGTGCTAAGGTCTTAGTGCCTGCCCGGGTCTGGGGCCCTGACGATTCCAATTGTCTCACCTCTCAGAGAACAAAACAGCCAAATGAATAGCACAACCTGAAACTCTTAGTTTCCTTTAAGGCACACACCTTTAATCCCAGCACGTGTGATGGGGAGGCAGGAAAAAATCTGTGAGTTCGAGGCCAGCCTGGTCTCCACAGTGAGTTCCAGGACAGGTCAGAACTATAGAGAGAAACCATGTTTAAAAATTTAAAAACAACTAACACCAAAAACGGTCCTTTCTGTCTCTGTCTCTTGGTCTCTCTCTCCTCTGTCTCTGTCTGTCTGTCTCTGTCTGTCTGTCTCTCTGTCTGTCTCTGTCTCTTTCTCTCTCTCTCTCTCTCTCTCTCTCTGTGTGTGTGTGTGTGTGTGTGTGTGTGTGTGTGTGTGTATGTGTGTTATGGGCTTCAGGTATCAAACTCAGGTAAAATCAGGTTGGCAGCAAGTGCCTTTACCTAAGATATCTTGACAGCTCCAAACACTTACAAGTATCTTGAGCTGGGTACGGTAGCCAAGAACACCATGTTGAGGGCTAGGATTTCAACATATGATGCTGGGAATCACACAGATATTCAGACTATAGTATATATTTAGCCCCCAACCTATGAGGAGCTCATATTTTCCCTCAACTTTTAAACAAGTTTCAGAGAAGTTAAATATAGGCCTAATTCTATATTGCAAGTAAACAAGTCCAGAACTGACACCCAACTCCAATTCCAATTTATGTCACTCACTCCATTTTGTCACATAAACATGGTGCTGTGTCTGCTCACTTATTTCTAGTGTATTGTGTCACAGTGGGATAGAGGAGCATTCTTCAAGGAACTAAGAATCAAAGATCTAATTCTAGTTCTCTCTCAGATAGTTGTGTATGTACCCTAAAGAAAGTGTAACTCCTAAGTAACTTTTCTCATTTATAAAAATGATATATATACTGTTATTCCTCAACAAATTATTTCTGTTTTTTTCTGAGACAGGGTTTCCCTGGGAAGCTTTGACTATTCCAGAACTCAATCTGTAAACCAGGCTAGCCTCAAACTCAAGAGATCTGCTTGCCTTGGCCTCCTGAGTGCTTGGGCTAAGGGTGTGCGCCACTATACTCAGCTTAAACAATTTTTGTGTATGGGTGCTTCGCTTGCATGTATGTCTGTGTACCACATGTATGCTTGATGCCTAGAACGGCCAGAAGAAGGTGTCAGGTGCCCTGGACCTGAGTTACAGATGGTAATTAGCTGCCATGTGGGAGCTGGGCATTGAATGTCTGGGAGAACAGCTCTTAACTGCTAAGCCACCTCTCTAGCCCCAACAAATACTTCTGAAAACACCTGGTATTAAGTAGGATCACACTGGAAGTGTTCATGACTGTGTGTGATGTTGTAAAGCCTGTTGCAGAGTGTCACTTAGTGTCATCTGTTGACCCCACCCCCATCTCTAACCTCAAGAGCCTGGAGGCATGTCTTCCTGAAGCTGCTGGAGGTGCTTCCAGTCAGCACACTCACGACAGAATTCACCGCCACAGAGAGGGAGGCCTGCAGTCTCTGATGAGTCTGGAGTAAGAGGAAACTGTGTTAGTCACAAAGTACTGGCTCTGAGAATGCCAAAGGGTGAAGATTCTAGTGAAGGCAGCGCATCAACACTGCCACCACCAATACTTAATAAGATAATGGCATGACATTTATTCGTATTGTTTTACAACTCAAAACATTCTCTTCTTTCATAGAGATGGCATAACAACATAGACATACTAAGAAAAGACAGCACTGGGTAGGGACTGGGGAGCTCAGTTGATAAGAGTGCTTGCCTAGCGTTCATGAGGCCCTGAGCTCAAGTCCCTGCACAGAATAAACCAGGTATGTAGTACATACCTGTAATCCCAGAACCCTGGAAGTCAAGGCAGGAGGATCAGAAAGAAGGTCAAGGTCATTCCCTACTAAGAGTTGGAAGCTAGCTTACACTATGTTTGTCTGTTTCCCTAACAAATGAGACAATAAGACATATTTGGCACTGGATATGGCTCAGTTACGAGCAAATACTGCTCTTGCAGAGGGTCAGTTCCAAGCATCCATGACAGGCAACCCACAGCCACCTAGCTCCAGTGGCCTCTATGAGTACCCGTGCACACGAGCACATAATTAAAAATACTTCAATGGCACAAGCCAGCTAGGAAAGGTGATGGCAAGCAAGTGAGTTTCCTGGAGGTGGCCCTCCAGTTTGCATGGCTGCAAGGGTTGCACTTTGGTGGGCATGGCCCTAGAGACTTCGTCCCAAGATTGCTTCTTGGGGCTGATGTGCTTTCTCATGTTTGTCTTTGCCGTACTCCTCATGTGTTTGGCTTGGTGTGAGTGGATACCAGGAGACCCTCACTGCCTGTAGCCTGGTGTGATTGCTTCCTGGGTGCTAGCCCACTCTGTTGGGCAAGTTTCCTGCAGATCAACATGAAGATGTACTTTCATATAATAATGATGTTTAGATGGATTGATGACTTTATAGAATTTCTGATTTGATTCAAGTAATTTTAAAAAGAAAGTTTAAGGAGATTTTAGTTATTTTGCCAGAAAGATATAAGTTAGAATCAAGAATAGAATGTACCCTCCTCATAGAATAGTAAGTAAAGGCTATATAATAAGGTGGATGATGAGCTTTCACAGTTACACTAAGAAGAGAAATAGGCTTGGGACTGACAGATTTGTGATCAAGGAAAAACATTCATTCTAGGTCAGGTCCAAGGATGAAGCCACAGGGGTGCACTATGATAAAACAAGGCTACATGAAACTGTTGCTCTGAACTTATAATGAGCTTATAGAATGAAACACTTCTTTGAACTTATTATCGACATCTTGCTGTAACTCCTTTTTGTGTAACATTTATCTGTGAGGTAATTTTATAAAGAACTTTTGTCTAAGAAGGTATAAAAAGGCTAAGAGAAAAAATAAAGTGTGGCTCTGCTCCAGCCACTAAGTGTGTGTGTGTGTGTGTGTGTGTGTGTGTGTTTATATATATGTATAAATGTCTGTATGTATGTACAACATGCATATATGTAAATATGTGTGTCTTTACATACATACATATGTATGTATATAAATATGCATGTGCACTTGTAAAACTGATGAAACAGGTCGGGCCCAGCCAGTGTGTGTGTATTGTGTGTGTGTGTGTGTGTGTGTGTGTGTGTGTGCATGACTTTCTCTCTATCCTTTTCTTTCTCGCTGGCCTCTTAAGAGTTATAAGAGTTGAGAGTTTCTTGCCGGGCAGTCTAGTGCTACCCTGATACCCTTCCCTAACTGTTGTTATCCCAATCACCTCAATGCTTTCCTCAGTCACCAGAATGTCATCATGTTAAATTTATTTTTGCTTGCTGGGCAGTGGTGGCACACGCCTTTAATCCCAGCACTTGGGAGGCAGAGGCAGGCAGATTTCTGAGTTCGAGGCTAGCCTGGTCTACAGAGTGAGTTCCAGGACAACCAGGGCTACACAGAGAAACCCTGTCTCAAAAAAACTAAAAAAAAAAAATTATTTTTGCTTGTATGTTTGTTTCTATGTATTGAGACAGGGTCTCACTGTGTAGCCCAGACTGGCCTTGACTTCAGAGAGTCACTTGCCTCCACCTCCTGAGGGCTGGGGATTAAAGGTGTATGGCGCTACACTGGGCTTTGATTTATTTTTATTTTATGTATATGGATCATTTTGCATGAATTATTTGTGTACCACATGCATGCCAGCAGAGGCCAGATGCTCTAGAACTAGAGTTACAGACAGTGTGAGCTGCCTTGTGGGTCTTCTGGAAGAGCAGCCAGTGCTCTTAACTGTGGAGCCATTTCCTCAGCTCTAAAAATAAATCTTAAAAAACATATTTAAATTTTTGTGTTATACTTATTGTTTGAGTATATCATTTGTGCGGGTTTGCATGTGTCACAGTGCCTGTGTGGAAGTCAAAGAATAACAAATTGGTCCCCTCACTCCATCTTTATGTGGATCCCTGGGATCAAATTCAGTTGGTCAGGCTAGTGTGGTAAGTGCTTTGCCTGCTGAGTCATCTCAGTGGCCCCTTACTTTGTAGCAAGGTCTCATACTATAGCCTTGGCTGGCCTGCAGCTCATTTTATGACTCAGGCTGTCCTTGAAGGGTTGGTCAGTCACTAATTCTCCTCAGCTCGAGCTCACAGATTACACACAGACCCAGCTCAACTTAATGTTGGTTGGTTTTGTTTATAGTTTTAAGTTTTGCTCATTTGTCTATTTTCTCTACAAGGCTGGGGTGCAGGAGTTAGGAAATGTATTGCCAAAAGTGCACAGACTGAAAGAACTCAGTCTGCGCAGAGAAAGCATGACATTATAAAAGAATTGGGAAAATGGAGGCAAAGGGTAATGTTGACTGAAGCATCAGCTCCAGAATTCGTGGGATCAAGATGCACAGATAAGGAAGAGGTACAGCCAGGAGATGGTGGCACACACCTTTAATCCCAGCGCTTGTGAGGCAGAGGCAGGCGGATCTCTGAGTTCCAGGCCAGCCTAGTCTACAGAGTGAGTTCCAGGACAGCCAGGGCTACACAGAGAAACCCTGTCTCGGAAAACAAACAAAAAACCAATGAAGCAAAACATCAAAAAGGAAGAGATACCATTGTCATGTCTTAGTGTTACTGCTGTTACTATTCAAGCACAAACTGGCTGCTTGCAGCCTAAAGGAAAGCTTAGCTCCCTGTCCAGGTGCAGTTCTAGGACCTCAGCAGCGGCAGAATAGGAAGAGGTACCAAGGGGAAGGAGGGTCCAAGGGTGTGGACCATCCACACCCAGGCTGTCAATTTCTTATTACCTTGGCAGCTTGGTGGTACAGCTCCAAGACCTGGTCCACGGCTGACTGGATGGAACCTTGCACGGTGCTGCGGCTCTCCGAGAGGATGGCGCTGAGGTGAGTTGTAAGCAAAGTGTGGAGTCCTAAGAGGATAAGAATGTTAGGACCCACGAGTGAGGATGACTGCTGTTCACGTGCTGTGTCAGGACTGGGCTGGGTGATACCTCCTGGAAGGAGCTGCTTCTATTACCTCTCCACAGATAACTACTCTTTAGAGACAGCTCCTCTCAATTCCCATTAGCAAAAGCGAGTTGAGGAAGATTTAAGTGTGTTACATTGCTTTTGAAGAAACAAATGCTAATTCATGCAATGAGTGATAATTGTGGTATCTTCCAAAGTGGTACCCGCTTCCAAAGGAGAAGGAAGCCTCTTAGGAGAGGCTAACCCTCTTCCTGCTTGAGCATCACTGTTTAAGTGACTCTCTGTTGTCGGCAGCGTGTCGTTTCTCAGTGCTGTGGTAACAAAAAGGCTAAAACATACAAAAATGACTCTGGGAATTGTTAATGTGAGACCATTTAAAATGGACTTAAGGCTGGGGACGCTGCTCAGTTGGAGCACTTGCCTAGCATGTAAGTAGCTCTGGGTTTGAGGAGCATCACATAAACTGAGCATAGCACATACCTGTAATCCAGTACTTGGGGGGATGGAGGCAGGAGGATAAGCAGTTTATTTTAGGGGCATCCTTACTTAAACAGTACATTTGAGGCTGCCTGGAGGCATATGAGATCCTGTCTCAAAATAAACTAGTTAAAACACAGACAAGTTTGGGGTGATCTTAGGTGGGGAAACCATGGCCACCCCTGCTTGGCATTACTTAGAGATTGACTGGGGGTGGGGTGGGGCTGAAGAAGTGGCTCAGGATTTAGGAGCACCCGCTCTTGCAGAGGACCAGGTTTGATTCTCAGCACCCACATGGAGACTCACAGCATCTATAATTCCAGATCCAGTGTATCTGACTCTCATTCTGGGTCTCTGGCCTGGGGATGCTGAGCACCCATGTGGTACATGTACATACACACAGGCAGAACATTCATTTACACACAGGCAAAATATTCATATACATACACACAGGCAGAACATTCATTTACACACACACACACACACACACACAGGCAAAACATTCATTTACACAAACTTTTTATTATTTATTTATTTATTTATTTATTTAGTTTTTTGAGGCAGGGTTTCTCTGGGTAGCCCTGGCTGTCCTGGAACTCACTCTGGCCTTGAACTCAGAAATCCTCCTGCCTCTGCCTCCCAAGTGCTGGGATTAAAGGTGTGTGTCACCACTGCCCAGCAACACACACACTTTTTTTTTTTTTCTCGAAACAGGGTTTCTCTGTGTAGACCTGGCTGTCCTGGAACTCACTCTGTAGACCAGGCTGGCCTCGAACTCAGAAATCCACCAGCCTCTGCCTCCCAAGTGCTAGGACTAAAGGCGTGTGCCACCACCACCACCCAGTAACACACACACTTTATAAAGTGAAAGTAAGAAGGATCAATTACTATCACAAGACACCACCAAGCTCTCTGGGGAGAGAGCGTTATCTACAGATTTATAAAGGCGCGTGCAACTAGAAGTGAGAGAGCACAGGTTGAAGGTGGTTTTATCTCCGGTCAGTGACTCTGAGGTGCCTTCACTCACCTCACTTCAGTGCAGAAAATGGCTTTTCTTATCTGCTCTCGCAGATATGTTGTCTAGATAAACTGAGATCATGCAAAAGGAAGTATTGTGAAACATACATGCAGGGTTCAGAGGGGGAAATATTGCTGTTGCCATGGCGATGGAACACGCAGATTCTATTTTATATACATTGGCCTCAAGAGGAACCCAAGAAATGAGAAGTTTTTGAAAGCAGACATTTAATTAAAAAAAAAAAACAAAGTTATTTCTAAAACTGTTCCTACCACCAGATGCTTTTGGCGCTGTAGCAAAATAAGGAGTTAATCATAGAAAGTTACCATGACAAGGTGGGCAGAAGGCCAGCAACTGATTTTAAAGACACATGAACACAGACTAATTCAGCATAATCTGCTTCCTAAAGCAAGGAGCTCTGGAAAAGGTGTCAGGGCAGTAAGGAAGGCTGGGGAAGGGCACGGCAGACTGACCCCGCCGTCCTTCCCTCGCTGTGCAGCCTTCAGAGCCTGTCCTGACCCTGCTATCCCTCACTGTGCAGCCCTGACCCTCAGAGGCCGTCCTTCCCTCACTGTGCAGCCCTGCCCTTCCCTGCTGTCCCTCACTGTGCTGCCCTGACCCTCAGAGGCCGTCCTTCCCTCACTGTGCAGTCCTGACCCTCAGAGGCTGTCTTATCCTAATCCGTGGAGGATTTCCAAAAGGCTGCTTTACTGACTAGGCAGCAGTAGAGTTTCTTTAATTATTATTTTTAAAATAAACGTTACTTAGGCTTATCTGCATGTATGCATGTATGTAAACACACACATCTCCAGGTGCCTGCAGAGGCCAGAAGATGGCATCAGATCCTGGAACTTGAGACACAAGCAGCTGTAAGCCATTTTATTACTCAGGTGATAGGAACCTAACCCTGGTCCTCTGTAAGACAGGTACCATGCTCTTAACTACGAACTATCTCTTTAGCTCTGGCAATGATTTTTATTTTGAGACAAGGTTTCACTATGTAACTCAGGCTAGCCTAGAACTGGCAGTATAGAGCAAGATGGCTTCAAACTCAAACTGATCTACCTTTGCCTTTGTCTCCCAAATGTTGGGATTAAAAGCATGGGCCATGCTGGGCAGTGGTGGGGCATGACTTTAATCAGAAGCACTTTGGAGGCAGAGATAGGAAGATCTCCGAGTTTGAGACCAGCCTGGTCTACCAAGTGAGTTCCAGGACAGCCAGGGCTTCATAGAGAAACCCTGTCTCGAAAAACAAACAAACAAACACCCCCCAAACCAAACAACAACAACAAAAACAGAACATATGCCATCATACCTGGATTACTATTATTATTATTGTTTTAGCAGTGATTTTTTTAAAATCTAAAACAGTGTAACTACTGAGAAGCTGCAGGCCTTCTGAGATATGCTAAAGGGAAGTGTCTAAATTATCTTAGTACAACAAAAATGATATGTAACACTGCTTTTAAGACATCTGAGTTCTTTGGGTATGTTCAATGGGACTCAGTGTCAAACTCAAATTATCCTAGGGTTATCCTCTGGCAAGCATTTTACGTTTCCAGAAAGTAACAGATCTTAAGTCTCAGGACAGCATTTAGCCTCTGAAGGGCCTTTGATATTACCTAATTTAACAACTCATGTTAAAGATTGAAAAGGGAGGCTCAGATGATGTATGTGACTTGATTCTCAAACACCACTGAGGAAGCTGCAATCGGAGCTGAAAGGAAAACCAGCTGGTTTAATTCTATGTTACTTCCTCTCTACTGCTCTGCTCTCATTAGTTTGTCTTTGTGTGCACATGCCCCAGAACCCTCACCAAACTCTCCTCCCTTGAGTGTCATAGCCCGACTCCCTTTTCTCTCTCATTCTCTTGGCCTCCATCAATGGAATGGGCACCGAAGAACACCAGCTCCTCAGAGTCGAAGCCTGAGTGCAAGAAAGCTGTGCTTCTCTCCCAGGGTGTGTACACACCAGAAAAGGAGCAAGAGCCTGGAAGGCAGGTGGCAGGAAGGGTCAATCTCATTTCTGACGACCACAAGTAACCAGCACTAGTCACTGGCAGAGCTTCCTATCTGGGTTAAAAGTAATCTTGTTTCACCCATGATGCAGTGGGAAACAACAGCACACCGGGAAGAACACAGGGCAGGGTCCTCCATGGCTCACGGAGAAAGGAACACCCAAAAGGAGGTTTACAGAATTCCTGAAGCATGTGTAGGCTCCATTTCTTGTATCTTTCTTCAGTTTAGGAATGTATTGATCAGCTCTTAAAATTCACTTCCCGGCCAGGCAGTGGTGGCACATGCCTTTAATCCCAGTACTTGGGAGGCAGAGGCAGGTGGATTTCTGAGTTTGAGGCCAGCCTGGTCTACAGAGTGAGTTCCAGGACAGCCAGGGCTACATAGAGGAACCCTGTCTCGAAAAATCAAGACTTTCAAATCTCACTACCTCTGATTACTTGAAAAACATGTGGAAAATGCACACCTCAAGCATTCTAGATTTTTATAATACAGCAAACATAATGAGTCAGTTGTCACACAAGGAGCTGTACCTCTTCAAATAACCCAGGTGAGTTAAATACATGTGTTTTTGTGGCCCACAAACTGAACCCATCCTGTTACCTGTGAGAGGAAAACCCTTCTGATGACACCTAACTGCACTAGCACAGAGACAGGCTTCTCTTCTTGACTCCATGGAGAAGGCAGTGCTAATTCTTTACATACTACACTAATTTAGACCAATGTCTGCACTATTTGGATAGCCCCTTCCTTCTGCACTTAGTGCTTGACACACCCCATACAGCTACTGCATTTTTCTACACATACCCCAGATTTCCACTTGTTGTACTGGGACGCCACTTTGGAAATCCACAAATAGGAAAAGTAGCAGAGCTGGTCCCTGTGCGTTCCTATTCGGAGACTGATTCTTCTCAGGCGATTCCACTTTATAATTCACATCTGGAAGCACAGATTCTACAGTGAAAGATAAAAGACAAATCTGTAAGGTAAGCCCTGTACACACAAAGTGACCCAAGCACCACCTTGACCAAGAAGGAACTACTAGGTCTAAATGCGAACATTCAGTTCCACTTCTGAATTTGTTTCTCTACCCAAATGGTGGCAACAAATAGAGTTGCATGCAGAATATCAAAAAAGCCAGGCATGTGCAATGCACAGGAAATAGCATCCTTGTGCATTTACTGTGGAAGTATTACACAACAAATTCATTTATTTCTTGTGTTATGTTTTTGTTTTCTTGAGAAAGGGTCTCACTAGGTAGCTCTGGCTAGCCTGAAACTTGTTATATAGACCAGGCTGGCTTTGAACACACAGAATTTACCTATCTCTGCCCCCTGAGTCCTGGATCAAAGGCATGCACCACCACGCCTGGCCTCTCGTATACCTTTTAAGGCTAGTAAGAGGCACAGGTCAAATTCAGGCTTGAGTAATGATATTCCAGGTAAGTTGTGCTACATGCCAGGTCCATGTTAAATTCCTTGTATGTCCTATCTCAAGATTTAGACTCCATAACTTTCTTCAGTAAGACCTATTCTTACCTTTTACAAATAAGAAAAGGGGCAGTGTGGTTAAATACCATGTCCAACATGAGCCTGTAAATGGTAGAACTGATTGGTAGACCTTGCCAGATCACCTCCAAATCTATACTTTTAGTTAAGTACTAGCTGCACCTTTTAAAGTTCCATAGGGAGTCTCGTACCCAGGTGCATGGGGAACAGTATCTCCCTGTGCATCCTAGAAACAAAGAGGAACAAGGGGGGGGGGGGTCACAGCAAGGTGAGGACAGCCTAGGCTACATACATACACAGTTTAACACACTGAGACTGTTTCAAAAAGCAAAAAAGGAATGAATGAGAGAAATGAGGGGTGTTTCCTGTATTATTCATTTAAAATATTAATGGACCAAAGTTGAGACACAGTGAACTGTAGAAACAATGGAAACTAATACAGTGTGAGAATAAAAAGTGGCCCCTGGCAGTGGTGCCTGGCTACACATGCCTTTAATTTAATCCCAGCATTCACTTGGAGGCAGAGGCAAGGAGGATCTCTACAGGCTTGAGGCCAACATGGTCTACAGAGTGAGTTCCAGGACAGCCAGGAGAAACCCCTATCTCAAAAAAGAAAGAAAGAAAAAAGGGAAGAGAGAGAGAGAGAGAGAGAGAGAGAGAGAGAGAGA
>JADRCD010144264.1:0-12132 GCA_019843815.1 Montemys delectorum | reverse complement strand
AGAGGGGGGATAAAGGAAGGGGGAAAGGGTGATGTAGTTTAGTAGCTCAGATGATAGAGTGTTGTCTAACATGCATGAAACCCTGGGTTCAGTCCTCAGCACTGCGTAAATCAGGCATAGTTACACGTCTGTAACCCAGCACTTAGAAGGTAAAAGCAGAATGATTAGAAGTTCAAAGCCATTCATGGCTTCATATCAAGTTGGAGGTCAGCCTAGCCTACAATGAAATTCAATCTCAATTAAAAAAAATAATCCCATAAATGAAGTTAGGCCTCCCTTCTCTTTAGAACCTATGACACCCCACATTAAGACTGAAAATAATTTCCTCTCAAAACTACTTTACTTCTTGAAACTTCCCCAGGCTGCTTCCTCTCATCCTGTCCTCTAGATAATGTTTTCAAGAACAAAGATGTTCCTCTAGAGGCTGACCTCTTAGATTACCCTAGAGGTGCTGCCTTACCCCAAGGGGCAGCAATCTTTTCATACTAGTGGAAGTCTTAGAGTACCCCTTTCTCTACTGGCCATTCTCCATAGGGCTCAAAGAATCAAACCGGAACCCTCCAAGACCTTAGCCATGGCTGCAGCCCACTCCTCGGTTGTAGTCACTGGTCCAGTCATTAACCACCCAATTTCTAATAAGTATGCTGTTTTAGGACAACTTACCCCAAATTAATATGGTTAGACCCTACATGGGTACCATGGCCAGCTTTCTAGGTTTAAGTTATTAAAGCCGGCACTTGTGTGACATTTAATTTCTTCTAAGTAGTTCTCTGGGTACTAACACCCATTTCAATAGGAATAGTTTCTCTTCCATATACAGAAGAGTGGTTGCTCCTCATCTACTGCTCTAAAGCTCTCAACCTGACAAATCAAAGTATGGCAGAAACCTTCGGAGAAAGTCCCCAGGAAAAGCTTGAGAAATAGAGGCAACAGCGGAAGTTAGAGAACAAGAGTGAGATTGCAATGGAAAAGCAGGCTCTGACTAAGCTCTGCTGTGGAACACACTGTCTTACTCTGCATGGACTCTCAGATGTGGTTAGATCCCATCCTATTGTCAGGCCAGCATATTATCAGGTCCTATTTTCACATATATCTGTTATTTATATTTATTTCTCTAATTCCTTAGGTTTCTAAATTTTGGTACAAAATATAGATACATACGTGTATCCAAATTGAGATCCAAATTGGGCACCATAAACAAATTGTGTTTCTTCCAGTCAATGAAATAAGAGGCATCTCTGAAGACAGTAGTAGTTGGGTGCTCCTGACCCGATGATATCAGAGGTAGGCCCAAAGGTCCATATAGAAATATGTACAGCTATTAAAGAAAACCGTCAAACTTTTCTTTCAACTATATACTCATTGTATAACAGACTTACATCCTGACCTCGTTCGCACTCCCAGGAAAACATATGCTAAACAATTGAATGTTTAGCTTTTTTTCACACCAAAGACAGCTATGATGCACCTGAGATTTACTAGGATCCTCAGATCTTTCCAGGGGTTAGTGAATGTGGGTTACATATAGAACCCTGGGACAATTTATTGTGTCCTCTTACCATCTGATCATAGATTCAAGTGGCACCAGAGGCTAAACACAAAGCTAAGTTTTGGAGGTATGAAGATGAGTACCCAGATTCAGTATCTATGCTCAAGTTTTACCTTATTTTAGTATGTGGGACAAATAAAACCTAGCAAATTTCAATAGAAGATGCTGCGTGTGGGCTGGGCAGTGGTGGCGCACACCTTTAATCCCAGCACTTGGGAGGCAGAGGCAGGCGGATTTCTGAGTTCAAGGCCAGCCTGGTCTACAAAGTGAGTTCCAAGACAGCCAGGGCTACACAGAGAAACCCTGTCTGGGGAGGGGGGAGGATGCTGCTTGCTTGGCTAGAACTATGAAGGAGTGTTTTCTAGAAAGTAACTGAGAAACCTCCTCTCACTATTCTTCAACCCAAACAAAGCCCCCCCACCCCCACCCCCACCCGGGAAGAATCACTCGCCTCTACCTTTGCTTTCTTATGCTTATCCTCCAAACAGGGTTTCTCAATATGTATCAATATGTATCAATATGTCTCAGCCCTTGACACTTGGAGGCACGTGGTCCTTGCTGGAGGAGGGGCTATCTGTCTACTCTATAGACTGAGAGGTTTTGGGAAGTCTCCCTCAGCAGGCACTGTCACAGGAATGAAGGCCTCCACACTCACTGCTCAGGGTCAGAGGATTGTTGAGCTGCTTCACAATGTGAGAGGTAGAGTGTCTGGATGGAGTTCCACCTGTCCTGGAACTCACTCTGTAGACCAGGCTGGCCTTGAACTCAGAAATCCACCTGCCTCCTGAGAGCTGGGATCAAAGGCCACACTACTCAGCTGGTGTTTTACTTTCTACAACTATCTTCATTTTATTTGTATGGGTGTTTTGGTCTGCTTGTATGTCTGTGTAGCACATCCATGCAGTGCATGTAAAGTCCAGAAGAACGTTAAATCCTCTGGAACTGGAGTTACAGAGAGTTGTGAACTGCTATGTGTGTGCTAAGAATCAAACCCAGGACCTCTAGAAGAGCCACCAGTGCTCTTAATCACCAAGCCATCCCACCAGCTCAACACCTCTTGGAGGTAGGGTTTCATTTAGCTTAGACTAGCCTCAAACTATGTAGCCACGGTGTATACACGTCTATACCCAGTTTATGTGGTACTGAAATCCAAATATAGGGCTTGGGGAACATTTGGTAAGCACTCTACCAAATGAATGATATTATCAGCTCTTAATTGGATGCTTAAAAGCATTTACATTTAATATTAATACAGCCATGGTTGTACTTAAATCTATCCCCTTGTTATCTGTTTTCCGTTTGTTCTCTTTACTATTTTTGGATTCTATTTTGGATTATTTTATCTCCCTTTTGACATATTAGTCACAACTCATTGCTCTAGGCTTTAAAATCGTATCAGGATCCAACTTCAAGTGATAGTCTAACAGCTGACATACATACATACATACAGACAGACAGACAGACAGACAGACACACACACACACACACACACCTTTCCTGATGGCTTTGTTTTATTGTTATCAAGAGTTGGAGGTGGATAGGATCAAGATACATTCTATGCACGTATAAAATTGTCAAAGAATAAAAATTAAAAGGGATTTCCTTAAGCATTTTTTATAATACTGCTTGTTAGTGAATTCTTGACTCTTTTGAATGGCTAAAAAGCCTCAATCTTGTATTCACTGGTTTTGTTTTGGGATGGGGGTGTTCCTTGGAGGAAGTTTTCACTCTGTATCCCAGGCTGGCCTTAAACTCCTGTCCATTTTCTGACTCCAGGCTCCCATGTACTGGGATTACAGGAATGAACCATCAGGACCAGCCCTTGTCATCATTTTGTGTGTTCATGTGTGCAGGTGCATTTAATGTGTGTGTGCATGTGTAGATCAGAGGACAACCTTGGCTGTCATTCTTCAGATACCATCCACCCTGATTTGAGACAGTGTTTCACTGGCCTCAAATTAAGCTGGTCTGGCCAGCCAGTGAGCCCAAGGACCCACCTAATCTCTGTTTCCTTAGTATTTGAACCTTTTGTGTTTGTGTGTATGTGCGTGAGAGCAAGGCTGTGGGTGTTGCTTTTAAATATGGTTTCTGAGGTAGGTCATCAGGTAAACAATTTACTGACAGTCACATCCCCAGCCTCTTGCCTTTATTTTGAAAACTATTTTTTCTGCGTATGGAATCCCAGGTAGATTAGTTTTTCTTCTCTTTCCTTTTAGTACCTGGAAAAAAAACAAAAACAAAAACAAAAACTATCCTGCTTTCTTCTACATGTTTCCAAGGAGAAGTTGCTGCCAAACTTATCTTCTTTCTTCTCTGTACTGTGTCCTGTTGCTTTCAGAAATTTCAGTACACTATGTTTGGGGGCAATTTTCTTTATGTCTTACACTTTATGGTTCATAGACAATGGGTTTGCAGACTTCCAGTCCATCAGTTTTGGAAATTTGATGGCTAGTATTTCTTTACACATTTGGTCTACTCTTCTTCCCTCTGGCCTCTAATCATGCATCATCACTAGAATAGGCTCCAGAAATCACCCCAAAGGTCACTGCTCGTTCATGAAATTTTCAAAAGTCTTTTGTTGTGGTTTCATTTTAAGTAGTTTCTGTTGCTGTCTTCAAGTTCATGCAACTTTTCTTTTGCAATGCATAAATCTGCCATTAATCTTATCTGGTGTATTTTCAGTCTAAAATTCATAATTTGCATCTCTAGACATTCAATTAGGATCTTTTAAAATGTATATTTTTCCTTGTTTTTAATTTGACCAGTTGTTCCTCTCCCTGCTTGAATATGATATATGTGTATATGCTCATGTGTGTAAACATGCCTATGGGTGCATGAAGAAGCCACAGGTCAATATTAGGTGTCTTTTTCAATCATTTTCCATCTTACTTTTCGAGACCGGTTCTTCTACTGAACCTGGAACACAGTGGTTTAGCTGGTCAGCAGCACTGAGGAGCTTCCTGTCTCCACCTCCTCAGAGCTGACCACGCGTGCACCACATAGCCAGCCTCCCTCCATGTAGACACAGGACGGAATTCAGCTCCTTGTGCTTCTACAGTCAGCACTTTTGCTGATCAAGCCATTTTTTTGTTTTGTTTTTGAGACAGGAGTTTCATAAGTTTTGTTCTAACTTATGTAAATTCAAGATGGCTCTAAACTCATGGAAATCCTCCTGCCTCACAAATACCAACATTACAGAAGTGACTGTCACCTCTGGCCAGTTGTAGGTATTGAATGTCTCTGTGCACTATCATCATTTTGTCTGCTGATTATTTTTCCTTATTTTATTCTTAATTTTTTCTTCTTTCCATGTAAGGTATTTATTAAGTACCATAATCATAAAGTTTATATAGTTGAGTACAGGGCATTTTTGTTTCCTATAAAGATTTCTGCTTTTTAGTACTCTGAAAAACTACTAGTTTCTTGTAAACAATGTACGTCTTTGGGATCTTGCCTCAAAGTTGTCAGATGGGATAAGAGGGAAGCTTCAAGTCTAGAGCTCATTATTATTATTATTCAGGAAAATTTTTCTGAACTTCAACCTGATGCCATGAAATATGAGTTTTTTATTTAGCCTGATGGGGACAGCAATCGTCCCAGCTTTGTGTGAGCCAGCACTGGCCCTTGGAGCTATGGATCTATGCATTTCTCTTCTTCCGTCTTCTTTATTTAAGTTGCGCTGCCTGACTCTCACATCATGCCCTTCAGATACACCTGACTCTAGGTGAGTATTGCCATGTGTGCCCCAGCCTGGAGACTCTCTCATAGTCTGGCTAGGGGTCTCTTTAAAACACAGTTCTAGAGCTGGCGAGATGGCTCAGCAGGTAAGAGCACTGACAGCTCTTCCGAAGGTCCTGAGTTTGGATCCCAGCAACCACATGGTGGCTCACAACCACCCACAATGAGATTGGACACCCTCTTCTGGTGCGTCTGAAGACAGCTACAGTGAATTACGCTGGAGCAAGCAGGGCCCAAGTGAGCAGGGCTGGGGCGAGCGGGGCAAGTAGAGATCCTGAGTTCAATTCCTAGCAGTCATATATGATAGCTCATGGCCATCTGTACAGCTACAGTGTACTCATGTACTCATACACATAAAATAAATAAAATAAATCTTTTAAAAAAAACCAAAACACAGTTCCATACAACTTGTTATATAAAACTCTGGGAATGTGACAGCCTTAATATTTAACTTGACAAAAAAAGTGGTCATCTACTGAACAATTTTCCCTTATCCACAGTTTGAAGGAGTTCTGTTTTCTTGGGTCATTGTAGAAGTCACACTGGGCTTAAAATAATGGTAATAGAGCATGGACAGCATTTACTTTTATCATGATTTTAGCTGATAGGCCAATAAAGCAAAGCTTAGGCTCCTGCCAATGAGCTGAGAGACAAAAGGCTGGCTATAAAGCAGACTGGATGATTGATGAGCACAAAGGAAGTGAGGACAGATGCACAATGACCAGATAAAATATCTACTTGCCTTGTGAGCAATACCAAACACCTATGGTTTGCAATGCTAAGTTAAAACATTATCAATAATTGATTTATTCCACATATCTAGTCACCAAAAGCATGTCATGTCTGAAGCCAATATTTCTGTCTGCTCATGGAATGTAACATGGGAAGCTGCACAGTATCACAAAACAAAGCCATTAATGCACACAGCATACACATGTTCATTTTGTGTGGTACCGCAACACGATGTGGTTTATCTAAAAAATTCACATTGTTACAAAAACAAAAACTTTTTTTTTGATTTTTCGAGACAGGGTTTCTCTGTGTAGACCTGGCTGTCCTGGAACTCGCTCTGTAGACCAGGCTAGCCTCAAACTCAGAAATCCACCTGCCTCTGCCTCCCAAGTGCTAGGATTAAAGGCATGTGTCACCATCACAAAAACTTTTAAAATTCATGATATTTTAAATGAGTTTACAACTTTGTGATAGCTACCCTGGGCCACAAACGGCCCACAGTGTGGATTAGACATCCTTGTGTCTTAAGAAGCTTCACATCAATTATTATAGTTTTAAAAAAAATACCAACACCACAGCAGAAGAAAATCAATCCATGAGATACTATCACTTTAAAGCTGAGAGGCAAAGAGGTGGTTGGGTGAATCAGTTGCCTCAACCACACGGCATGTACACCCATGTCCCAGTGTCAATACTGCACTACAGAACATCTGCTAATGTGATAAGCCAGGGGTGGTGGCTCACATCTACAATCCCAACACTCGGGAGATGGAGGCACAAGGACCTGAAGTCTAAGGTCATCCTCGGCTACATACTGAGTGTGAATCCAGCCTGGTATATAAAAGAACCTGTCTCAAACACAACAAACAAACACTATTCCTTGCTCCAGCCTCTCTCAGCTTCAGTAACAAACACTGGTGTCCTTATTCTATCAATTCCGTCCAGTGATGACTTTTGGCTTTCTATAGATATAGTTCTAACTGAGGACTTATTAGTCCTTATTCCACTTCACTCACTGAGTTAGCACATACTAACTCTTCTCCTTTGGCACTCTGAACATGCTGTGAGATACTCTTGCCAAAGCATGCACTGGTTTCCCACTGCAGAGACTGAAGGTCACATGCCCTCATAAGGCATGTAAGGTCTACCACACTCAACTCCAACCATTTCTTCCGGTCCCATTGCTACCTTTCGCTGTCTGTCATAGTTTTCAATTCCTTGGCAAATATTTCAAAAGCCTAGAATCATTTTGGGTTATGCTTTTATACAAATCATACAGGGTTCTAAATAAATAACTCATATATAGATACTTTGCTAAAATCAAAATTAAAAAGCCCTTATCTTCAAAGGCAATTGGCTAGAACCTGCTAAAAGGATATGGAAACTGAAGAAATCCTGTGCAGTTGGCCGGAGAAGCCCTTGGGGCTGGGACACAGAGCAGCAGCTGGAGTCAGTGTCAGTTCTCCCAACAGGCCCACATCAGCCTTGGCATTGGGGGCGCGCAGTGGAGCCGCATGTCCTAGCACAGGGTGGATTCTGCTGCAGTGTGGTTCACTCCAATTAAACTTTAGCTTACTATTTAAAAACATACAAATTTAACTTTTTCTTCAAGAAATTATTTAATGGGCATTTAAAATTCCTCAACTTCTCAGTATACACATAGCCCATTTTATCTGCATATGGTCAGACAAATGGGCATTCCAAAGATTATTATATCTTGCCTCTTGTTTTTGTTGTCTCTCTGATAGTTTTTTATTCTCAAATTATATTTTTTCCATTACAATTATATCCTATGGTTCCAAGCATATGTTTCCAACCACTCAAAGATCAGCACTTTGTTTGACAACTGTGAGCAAATGGCTTAAATAAAGGTGGCCGTGTGGCATTCAAGATGACTTCTGCACACACTGTTCCTTCCTGTATGTAGGTCTGAGGCAACAATGAGGCTCTCATTCTTCCCAACAAAGAAGGTGGTTGACTTATTTACTCCCAACACTTCTCTTCCAAACAGAAGAGATACAAGAAGAGAGAAGAGAAATAGAAGTGGAGGAGACAAGAAGGGGAGGAAAGAGGAAAGGAAAAGACGGGCAGACTATGTTTAGCTTCTACCAATATTCATGCTCAAAATGGGAGAGAAAAGCAGGAGGGACAGTAAGCTCCCCTTTACCTTACATAGTGCTGAAAGCCCACAACAAGAGTGATTCCACTGGACAGTCTCAGAGTAGGTTCATTCTCTGCCCTGCAAATCAAACCAAAAACAAAATCTAAGTCATCTCTCAAATCAGTCATGATTTGATGTATGACTACAAATACCCAGGGATAACTGGAATTCAGCAACCAGAACCAAAATAAAAATCACAACCTTTAAGCTCATTCCCCTCAATGAAAGGGAGAAACATGTAAGATTGAGATGAACATATTTATTTTTTAAAAGCTAATATAGAATAAGAAAATGTGAGGGTCTCAGGATTAGTATCAAGGAAATTTTGAATTAAAAATTAATATTGTAAACCTATTAGAAACCCAGGGCGGGGCTGGCTCAGCGGGTAAGAGCACTGACTGCTCTTGGGAAGGTACTGAGTTCGGATCCCAGCAACCACATGGTGGCTCACAACCACCCGTACCGAGATTAGGACGCCCTCTTCTGGTGCGTCCAAAGACAGCTACAGTGAATTACGCCAGAGCGAGCGGGGCCAGAGCGAGCGGGGCCGGAGGTCCTGAGATCAACAGCAGCCACACACATGATGGCTCATGACCATCTATACAGCTACAATGTACTCATAAAATAAATAAAAATAAATCTTAAAAAAAAAAAGAAACCCAGGGCAATAATGCTTAAAAATCATTCAAAGCCATAAAATTGCTTACAGACCCAAAGATCTCTGCAGAGAGGATCCCATTCACCATTACACTGAAATTAAATTTGAGCTGCAAAACAACAAATGAAGGGTGAGATTTCACAACAGGCAGGATAGAAATTTAAAACATCCACAGTAGAAGCTGCAAGAGAAGAACTGTGCCTCACACACCCAACCCACAGGACCAGAAGAAGTCTCAGTGGAGTGTAGCCTTCTAGTAGTTAACTACCAGAAAAGGACTTACAACACCCCTTCCCCGACAGGTCAGAACCCCACTAACACTGAAGCTGTTGGAACCAATGCCCACAGCACCACATAAACTGGTAGGGTCAGAGGGATCTGAGAACTTCATTTTCAACTCAGTGCAGTTGTGCAAGCAATCCAATCTGTGAGGACTGACTTCCTCCTTTCTGTTGTTTCTCATCCTTGCATGCGTGTCTTGGGGTGGTTTTGCTTTCTTTTGCATTGCTCAGATAGATTTAAAGACTGTTTATGCTTCTCACTCACCTGACTCCAAGGTATCTTTACCTGCATTTCTCTCTCTCTCTCTCTTTTTTGTTTGTTTTGGTTTTGTTTTTATTTTTTTCAAGACAGGGTTTCTCTGTATAGGTCTGGCTGTCTTGGAACTCACTCTGTAGACCAGGCTGGCCTCAAACTCAGAAATCCACCTGCTTCTGCCTCCCAAGTGCTGGGACTAAAGGCGTGCGTCACCACTGCCTGGCTACCTGCATCTCTTATACCTCCTCTCTTATCTCTCCCTCTTCCTCTTCCTCTTCCCTGTATCCTCTCATTGTATGTCACAATTGTAGTCTTCCACAGATTTAACAATCCCCACTTCCCCTGCCAGCTACTTTTCCTACATCAATTATTTTCAAAGTCTTATCCTTGCCCACTCTCCTTTTCTCTGGCTTCTAATCTGTTGCAAATCAACTTTTACATTTTTTAATTATCTGTAGATGTTCACACTGGAGCAGTGTCACCAGAGGCCAGAAGAGGGTGTCTGATTCCCTGGAGCTGGACCTGACATGAGTCCTGGGAACTGATCTCAGGTACTCTTACAAAAGCACATACTGCTCATTATTTTACAAAAGATTAGAAGTGGGAGGGAAGACTACAGTGTGCTTAACCACTGAGCCATCTCTCTTGCTCCCAACTCCTCATCTTATCGACTAAACTCAGAGTAGAATCCATACTACTCTTGGTTGTTTATTATGAAGTATGGCCCACTGTCATTAATTGGTAGACGTTTGTATACAATGCAGAGCAGCTGAGCTGTAGCTGCTCTTCCAGTTATTTTCTAAGAAAACAGAACTTAACACCAGGTACCCTGAGCTCCTGGACTGAAGAATTATTTTCTGAAGTAAACATTGAACTCTATCACATCCAAGCCCTACTTGAAAATTGTGAAGACTTCAATTGACTAAAGCAAATAAACCAAGTAATGAAACAGCATCAGATGGTAAATCCCAGTGTAGTAACGTAAGCAATGGAAATGACTAAGACAATATAACATCTGCAAGATTAATAACCATATAGAAATTCTATCTAAGGAAAATATGGTAGTTGAGAGCCCAGATAGGACTCAAAAGAATGGTTATGAGTATTCAAAGACACAAATGAAATGAATGAAATAAGGAAGGCAGTGGTTATTATAAAAGAGGAATTCCACAAACAGAAGTACTGAAGAAAAAGAAGCTGAAGCACTGGAGGGAAAAACAAAGTAAGTCAAATAAAAGAACTCTGGAAAGTCTCATCAATATAATGGGTCAGGAAGGAAATGAAATATTTGTGTTTGAAGACAAAGCAGAGAAACTAGAAGAAAGGACTATAAAGATGGACACACAGACACAGACACACAGACACACAGACACACACACACACACACACACACACACACACAAATAATAGTTAAACAAGAAAGGAATAGGAAAGACAAATACTACAAAACCAGCAAAATGGCAGAAATCAATACACATCTTTTATTAATGACACTGAATATTAATGGTCTTAATTTCCCCACACAAGGCAAAGACTAGTAGACTGGGCCAGAAACTAGGAACCATTTATTTGTTGATTCTAACTACTTCACCACAAAAGGTAGACACTTTTGAAGGACAGAAAAGGGTATTCAAGTAAATGTTCCTAGGAAAGAAGCAGCTGTTGCTGCTCTAATATCTGACAAAATAGACTTCAAACAAAAACTAGTGGGAAAAGACTGTCACAGGCCGTCACTAATTAAGGAAAAAAATATGTCACGAATATAACAATTCTAAAACTTGTGTGCTCCAAATAGGTGCACACAATTTCCTAAAAACAAATGTAACTAGATGTAAAGTCACAGATTAACTGCAGGAAAATAGTGTGGGTACCTTCAATATTCTCACCAATTGACAGTCAATCCCAACAAAAAAATAGATAGAATCAAATGACATCATAGATAAATGAACTTAATAAAAATCTACAGAGCATTACAGGATACAGAGCAGCCTACGTCACCTTCTCTCAAATACAACATAGGTTAAGACACAAAGAAAAGTCCTAACAAATACAGGAAAACTAAGTAATTCTTTGTGTTCTATCTGATCACAATAGGCTAACATTTCATACCAACAAAAAAGAAAACTCTACCACACACAGACAACACAACTACAGTAACAACACACTATAGAATGATAAAAGATTCTTGAAGAAATAGAGAGATAAAGACATTCCTAGGGACAAATGAAAATGAATACAACACACGGAGATGTATGGGGTATGATGCTTGCAGCCTTCAGAGAGAAATGTAAAGTTCCAACTAAGAAATGAAATGACCGAACCACATATCTTCGAGCTCCAGAGAAAGAACGAGCCCCAAATCAGCAGACAGAAAGAAGTCACTCACAATCAGGGCAGATATTAGTTACATGGAAAGAAAAATAAAGATAAGCAAGACAGATAAGGCCCTAGCCAAAACTAACTAACAGAAAGAGAAGACCCAAATTAATAAAACTAGACCTGTGTACTGGCTGGTTTTGTGTGTCAACTTGACACAGGCTGGAGTTATCACAGAGAAGGGAGCTTCAGTTGGGGAAGTGCCTCCATGAGATCCAGCTGTGGGGCATTTTCTCAATTAGTCATCAAGGGGGTAGGCCCCTTGTGGGTGGTGCCATCCCTGGGCTGGTAGTCCTGGGTTCTATAAGAGAGCAGGCTGAGCAAGCCAGGAGAGACAAGCCAGTAAGGAACATCCCTCCATGGTCTCTGCATCAGCTCCTG
>JADRCD010144262.1:0-19792 GCA_019843815.1 Montemys delectorum | reverse complement strand
TTGTTGTTGTTGTTGTTGTTGTTGTTGTTGTTGTTAGTGTGTGTGTGTATGTGTGTGTGTATGTGTGTTTGTGTGTTTTATTTTGGGGACTAGGTTGCAAGGACAAAGGGCAGATATGAGGGATGAGGAGATGAGAGAGAATGTGGTACATGACATGAAACTCACAAAGAACCAATAAAAAGTTTTTTAAAAACCTCAGCAGGTTGTATTTATATATTTGTGCACATATTACATATATATTTTATATTTAAATATTTTTACATACATACATACATACATACATACATACATGTAACAATAATAAAGAATCTATAGACTTGAGAAGTGGAGAGGCTGAAGGAGGACACCTGGGATGGTTCCCAGGGACACAAAATTTTATTTATTAAAAAATAACTTTGTATGTGTAGATACTTCTAGCCATGCACTTGAACCAAGGCTGCTCTATAAAAATAAGACAATATTCTCTTTGAGACTCAAAAAAATGACACAATTTTTTACCAGATTTTTAAATATTCTAGGGATTATCATTTGAGAGTTTTTCCAACCCATTGAAAATGGGAGATGCAAAGAAAATAGTTATGTTTACAATAAATTCTCTTTGGTATAAAACCAGTTAAACAGAGAACACCGCATCACGCGTGAGAGTCCTCCCTTGGGTACATCTATAACTGACTGCAAAGTATCATCCACAGACTCTAACAGATGCCCGACAGAGGAGTTCCAGGCCCTCGCCTCGCTCTACTCTCTTGTGTTAATGAGGACTCTTGATGCAGTTTAAGGCACACTAGTGAGCAACCCTAAATCAGAGCTTGTCCTGTGGAAGAAAAGTTTACAGTGGGTAGCAAGGCCAGTTGGTTAGAATTCCAGATGTGGGCCTGCACCCTGCCTCTGACCAGCATCCATTTCTGCGCTCCACAGCTGGTCCATGTAAATGTGCCATATTGCTGCCCATCTGCTGAGAGAGTGCACAGTGGCACATCTCCCTCTGACAGTGGACCATTTTATTGAATGCCATAAATATTGAAATTCATAGGCATGAAGCAGCAGATTTTTAATGTTACTTAGAGAGACATTTGAGCCACAACCTTTGGCAGAAGCGCACAGTGAGAGAATCTCTGTACACTGTGCACCATTTGGTCCAGACTCATGAACAACTCTTCCAGGGATTTCATGGCTCTCCAGTCCCAGGTAAAATGGAGTAGGGACCCTGAGGGATGGTATTCAGTGTGAATGTCACCCTGCACACAATGTGCATTTGAGGCATGGACTTTCTAGCCCCAAGCTGTGTTAAACCATATGTTAATGTTTTTATACTCAGAAAAGATTAGACTAGGGACCAATAAAGTTTCAAAACTACAAATAATAAGCTAACCATTGTGAAACATGAAGCATTCCTTTAGCTGATTTTTTTTCCAAAAGACTCTAATTTTCATTTTTGAAACTGCAGGGTTGTATTTTGTTATAGGAAACCAGCTTTATCCATATTTTATAAGCTAATACGCACGGATTTTGTACCAGAGAGTACACATCCCCATTAATTTGAAATGAGTGGCATGTGGTTGGGCTGAGAAGCAAAAGGATTGCTTTGTGGGGCTATTCCTTGTTGAGAAAATAAACCTAAGCAAACTCTGAGACCATGATGGAAGGCAGTCAGGCTCGGGGATGAGCAGTCTGCTGCTACCCGGAGCAGTTTGGGGTTTTCAGTGTGATATTCTTTGTTCTTAATGAACTCTGAGGCAAAGCTGTTCAGGACAAAAAAAAAAAAAAAAAAAAAAAAAATGACCCAGAGGCAAAAACCTGATTTGACTTTGTGTCAGTGCTTTGCAAATGCTGAAGCCAGAACGGCCTCGGAGCAGTTGTTAGGGGTTAACAGCAGGGGCAGGCTGCTTACTTAGCAGAGTGGGAAGTTAGGGAAGGGCGTGAGGATGCTCCCAAATTGGTGTTTGTTGTCACTGGAGCTGTTAACAAAAATCTGATGTGGAAACTATTAAGGGGGAAAAAGACACTCTTCTTGCCTAATTGATGTAAAGAACTGAAAATGTTAGAAATCCAAACTGAATTCCAATTACTCTCCTGGCACGTACATCTCTCAACACTGTGAGCGTTTTCAGCTTTACTTCATTATCGGTTTTTTTTTTTTTTTCCTTTGCTGGGAATGGGGGGGGGGGGTGTCTTTGCAATTCTTTTTTTTTTTTTTTTTAAATAACAAGTTGTGTGTTTATTAGTGCAGTTAGAACATTCCAACAATAAACTGTGTCATTGCTCAAACACTTCCCAGAGTCCCTAGTCAACACAGTTATGTAAGGTGGCAGGTTAATAAATGCGACACACTGAAATCATTTGTACCAGATTATCGTTCCTTCCAAACTCTGACAGATGCTAAGTCCAGCTGGTAAAAAAGTTTATAGGCGAGTTGGATCTGGGGTCTTCACACACTCCACAATGTTGGCTACCAATGCTTGTTTTAATGAGTCACGGATTGCCTGTTTATCTTCTGCTCCCTGCTGTTTCTGCATTTTCTCTTCCAGAACAATCCTAGAAACACATGCTGCTACAGACGCTGGAGAAATGTGTATAGGCATTTGAGCCAAATTATTATAAAGAACTCTTTCTTCTCTGATATTAAAAAAAGGGGGCGAGAATTGCACATTGGTAGCAAATCGTTCTCTCAGATGTTCACTGTGACATGCTCAATATGGCCTACCAGAAGAAGTTGGAGACATTTGAAACCTTAACAACTACACGAAATGACACTGTAATTGGAGGGTTTTGTTGTTCATGTTCTGGCTCAGCTAAAACTGCTCTAAACACTTTGTTTAATGATGTTACATTATGACAACACATGGCTCCTATACAGCAAGTCATCAGGTTTAACATGCGACCACACAGGAAATCACACTGGCCAAGGAAGCAGGACCAGGAACCACTCTTAGATGGTCCCTCCTCATTTCAATAGTGATTTAAACATCAGGTCTCTGAAAACATCCTGCCTTCCCAAATATTTCCTAGAAATTCCAATCTTCTGGCTTAAGACGACTTCCCTGGGAAAGCTGTTGTTTTCACTGTGTGGTAAAGAGAAGACAGGGTTGCCAGCACCAGGATCTCACTATTTAACTGAGACTTGATGAGGAAGAAAGGAAATAGACAAAAGATCAAAAATTATGCCTCAATTGGACTGAAATTCAAAAACCCTTTTCACTGTGGTGAGGAAACACACATTCTCTTCCAAAGGTTTGTTAGAAATACAAACTCTGGGCTGAGGCAGGTGGATCTCTGTGTTCTGGGTCAGCCAGGACTATATAGACTTTGTCTCAAAACAGTAAGAAAGTGTGGATAATGGACTGGGAGGGTGGCTCAGCATGTAAAGGTGCTTGCCCCCAAACTGGGGACCTGAGTTTGATTTCCAGGATCCACTTGATAAGAGAAAAGTAATTCACAACTTGTCTTTTAGCCTGCACACAAGTGCAGTGGCACACATGTGCACACATGCATATACTAATGCATAAATATGAAAAATGTACAACATGGTAAAAATTGAGGGCTGACATCACTCTTCTAAGGATTATTTTGTTGTGTTATAGGAATGGTCACACTGGGGAAATGGAGGTTAAACTCGGCCTCTGAGCAGATACTGTTACCAGGTGATGGAGGTGGGCTAGGGCAAGGATTAGTGCTCAGAAAGGCACGGTAGCTGTTGGTTGGTTCAAGTTGTCTAGCCACTGGTTAGGTGTGCATCTCAGTTAAGGTTCCCAGGTAGTAGAGGTAAGTCCCAGTGCCTAAAGGATATTAGATGTAGCAAAAGAATCACTAAGGGTCAGGCTAGTCCTTGGGGAGGGCTGTCTTCCGGGTGTGGCCTTTGTTAATCTTCCCGATAGCATCGTCTGGGTGTGACCTTTGTTAATCATCTGCACTTAGGAGTTGTGCAGGGGAGAGGATGGATGAAGCTGCTAGTGTCTCTTCGTCCAGAGGACAGCTGTACCCAGGGGCCCTGTGTGCATCTTGGTAAAACACTTGTGTTCATTATGCACGGATGTCATCTGAATGTTACGTCCTAAAGGAGAGCACGTGGTTAAGAGTAGAGGTAGTGGATATGGTAGAATTGACAAAAAGGGTTCCTCTTGAACACGGAACTGCTAAGCCATGTCTGGACAGTGTGGGGAAATTCGTGTTGCTAGGCTGATTGGAGAGGCAGAGAGGTTCACAGGGCAAGGTCTGCAGCTGTGGAGACTGACATCCGGAGAGCCTTTGCCATAGGTGCATTTCCCACCTGCTCCATGGGAATGCATTTGTTGAGTGGGACATCCCTCCTTCTACATATGTTACCTATTCCTGATGATAAGCTCAGGAATTCTATACTTGGTGTGGCCTGTTGCTTTGTGTTTCCTTGTGAGCTGAGACTGAGCGAATACAGAGTTTAATTGTAACTTTGCCAGTATGTCTATCTAGAGGCCTGCCGCTGTTTTTATCTTCTATGAAATTTCTGTTGCCAAGGAAGACAGGATTGCAATTTTGTCTGACAGATTGAGATGGCTTGGTGTATTGTTGGTTATCAAAATCCTTGTGTAGTGTGGGGTTTTTGGTTGGTGGATATTCACAATGTGGGGAAAGCATGGTACATACTATGTAATCTCAATTCCCCAAGTATATGTACGCTTGCAGGATCTAGAACGACACATCGAGCAGAGCTGCTTGAGACAGGCTGATTTTGTTCTTGCCTTCTTGTGTTTTGTTTCCTGTAATGCACATATTAAAAAAATAAACAAAAGCTTCTTTAAAAAACTTAAAAAAAATTTGCCTTACAAATTTTTTATTCAGTTTATGAATAGTTAACATTTTCTATTTTATATAAATATACAATGATAATGATGCTCAGCTCCTATCTTGTACACATACACACACACACACACACACACACACACACACACACACACACATACACACACACACTGTACTATGTATATTAAAAACTTGGTTGGAGAGTTGTTAGAGATCATGAGGAAGCTTGGAGAAATCTTGGCATGACACTGGTGATCGAGCTTTTATTGAGATAAATTTAAGAGAGGAAGCTTGGATGAAGGAGTATAAACTGCTTTTGAGTGTTTGGGACATTCACAGAGAGAGCCTGTAAATGATTCAAAGAACCTGAGTGCCTGAGCTGAGTTGTTGGTCACTCTTGGAGGCCACTGTGGGAAGCAGTCTTCTGCCAGGGCCAGCACAGGGAACAAAGTGTGCATTCAGTGGTTTTGTTGTTGTTGCTTTTTTTTTTTTTTTTTTTTTTTTAAGTGCACATGGTATTGAGAAGGAAAACTATTGGTGGGATACGGGAGGAATTGGGGTGGGGTTGGATGGGGATGGATTTGATAGATTATGCACTTGTGTGAAGTGTCAAGTAGTAAAATGAGATAATTCTCTGTTCAAAAGAAATCAAGAAACTGTATCACAAGATCCAGTAAGAAACATCTTGGAGGAGATGGCAGAGGAGGATGGCAGTGTGAGTTTCAAATGCTTTGTAACATGCTGAACCTGCTTCATAGTTTGAGAGAATTCTATGTGGATATTTTCTACATAGCATCACGCTGTACAGAGAAACTGGCCATTTGTATTATTTCAAAGAGAATTAGTTTTTTAAATTAAGCTGGCATTTTCTCTTATTTGAAGCAATCAAGGAGTTAACACAATGTACAATTGCCCCTCTACATGCCAAATAACAGTACCCAATTGTTGTTTAAGATATACTTGAGGGAGGGGAAATTTGGGACCTGTAGGTAGAAGAAGCAAACTCTCATTTAGACAATAGGCTCAGGAGATCTATTGTATGGTATTGACTGGGAGTAACAATGCACTGTCTGAGACTAGACTTTAAAAAAAGAATTAGTATTTTTTACTTTGTGTATTTTGTCATTTTAAACTTTGTGTATTTAAACTTTGTGTATTTTGTAATTTCAGTCATCTTTTTATTTTCTTTTTATGTACATGTTTTGTCGGCATGTACGTCTGTACATCACATGTGTGCCTGGTACCTGCAGAGGACAGAAGAGGCCATTAGAAGGACTGGAGTTTCAGACAGTTGTGAGGCACAATATAGATCCTGGTAACTGAACCTGAGTCCTCTGGAAGAGTGGCAATTGCTCACAACTTCTGAGCCATCTCTCTAGCCACTAAGAGAATAGATTTTTAACACTTTTCATAAAATAAAATAAATAAAATAAAATAAAATATGTTTCAGACTATGTTAATTAGCTTTGTTTGATGACTCCACAGTGTATTTCAAAGCATATCATTCTCTCTCTCTCTCTCTCTCTCTCTCTCTCTGTGTGTGTGTGTGTGTGTGTGTGAATTATAAAAAAAATAGTTCATTTACTTACAATGTGATCTGAAGTATTCTCTGTCAGTCAGAACAGTTCTGTTGATCTTTCTAAGCTGACCATCCAGGTTAAGGGAAAGGCTCTCCCATGTCCCCATTCAGAAGCAGGTGCCTGGCTGGTTTTTCTTTTTTTCTTTTTTTTTTTTTTTTTTGGCTCCCTCACATTGCAGAACACACTTTCCTGCCCTTTGCTATGTCCCTGAAAGCTGAGCTCTGCAGGCTTGTCTCCCAGCCTTCCTGCTGAGTGGCATCTCTTGGTTTAGTCTCATAGGAATAGCAGAAGGAAATTGGTCTTGTGAAAATTGGAGATCCCCCTGATTCCCTTCCAGTTTTGATGCCCCTGCTTTAGCTGTGTGCCTCTTAACAAAAGGCTGACACTGTCCTAGCTCTCCACAGCCTCTGATTTTCTTCTTTTCATTCTCTTAGCTGTAGGGCTGGGGATAGCTTCCTGAAATTGCCACAGGCTTCCATTGTTTGCTCTCTCCACTGTGTCTATGTCTTGGACAATTTCTTAATTTCAGATTCGTTATCTGAGCCACCCTTGCTAGCCACCATGGTCTTTGCCAGCCTTAGTGTCCCTACATCAGTCTTGCTGTGGCACCCTATGATCCCTGGTCCTTGTCTGCTATCCTCACCTGTGACTGAAACCTGATGAGCTCAGAGCTTGTTCTTTCCAACTGACTCAGAGCCTAAAGGCTCTCTCTGGGTGATAAGGAATGTCTGGGGTCTTGGCACCCCTTCAGCACCCCATTTCCATAGATCTGGCTGAGGAGTGATCTTGGCCTGTAGCAGCCACTCCTAACCCACTTGGACCTACAGAGCTCACTGACCTGTGCCTTAAGAGTTCTACCCCATTTGTCTCCTGTTTCTACAGCATCTGCTTCAAGAAAAGATGCTGGAATTCACACGTTTCCCCATTGACTCCCATTTCCTGTATTGTAAACTTCCCAGATAGTTTCTTAAAATATAGATTCATTTACAATTTTTAATGTATATTTTATTAATTCCAAAGATTGGACATATGCTTTTATTTTATAATCTATGAATTTTGACAAATATACAACAATGTGTGTCTATGGGTATAGTTCCATTTGAAAAAAATAATTCATTTGGATGTGCACTATGTATTTTTCCCTGTTACTGTTACAACACATTCCTTTTTCTCCAGAATATTACATAGTTGGAATTTCAGGATATGTGGCCTTTTCAGGCCAGCTTTTGTTCAGTTATCATCATGTGTTTAAAGTCTGTCCATGTCTGCTTCTGCTTTGATAGCTCATTTATTTTTATGGCTGAATAACATTCCGTTGTACTGATATATCACAGTTTATCTTGGTTTTGTCAATTATCAAAAAGCAGTGCCCCTAAAACATGCACACATGGCTTATTAGCATAGCAAAACTCATGAGAATGAAGAAAACCAGATAGATTTTTTAGCTTACTTCTTACAACTTTTCAAATATCAATAATGCAGAGTGTGAGAAAGCTGGATATTGATTGTGTGGTAAATATTGAAATGTAGGAAAGTTAAATACGAACCAATTCACCTACACTTTACTGATATTAGATTTAAAGGACTTTTGTGTGCCTGGGAAAGAAGTATTCTTGGAACCTTCAACACCTTCCCAATATCCTTTCCACAAGAAAACACTTTTTATGGCCCATCTTGCAGGGCATCCTTAAGAGCACTGGCTGTCTCATTGCCTCTAAGGGGCTTCTTCCTACCTTTGTCATCCAGATTCAACTCTGTGAAGGTAGATCAATGACCTCCTTAGAGCAATGGCCTTCCTGTGTGCAGACACTCAGGCACCATTATCCTGCAGTTCCCCAGAATATGCTCTTTACCATTTCTTCCAAAGTTAATTACTCACCTACATGGAGCCTTTGTAACAGGGACAAGGGCCTTTAGGGTCTTTGGCCTTAAAAGTAAACATGGATGAGATGACTCAGCAGGTAGAAATCTGCTGCCAAGCACGGATGTCCAGAGTTTGATCCCTGGGGCCCATGTGCTGGAAGGAGAGGACCAAATCCCATAAGTTGTTCTCTGAGCAATAGGGAAAACAGCTGATGGTCTACAGTATGCTATGCTGTTAAACCATGGTTTTGGGTGAGTCAGGTGTATGAAATGCATTTGACTTACAGTATCTTACATTGACAATATATTGAGAATACAACCATCCACTGTAAGTCAATGGACATCTCTGTTTCCAGTTTTTTGGTTTTTGTTGTTGTTGTTGTTGTTGTTTTGTTTTGTTTTAGAAGAAAATCAACTGACACAAGAAAGTCACACACATAGCAGGACAATGGCAGAGCTAGAGCCTACACTTAGACCTAACTCGTCATATTAATCACACTTGTTCTTCTGCTCATTTTGCCTTAGAAGCTCTCAGCAATATGTGGGCCCTACAGCAAGGTGGGGAGCAATATATAGGCACTGTAGCCAGGTAAGCCCAAGACTGAGGACAGACACCTGGAGCATTCACACAATGCAGGCCAGGACTCTATGTCCCCAGAAATGATCCTTCAGAGACGAGAGTTTTGAATTCAATCATTGGTAAGTGTCATTGGTGATAGATCTTTAAAAGTGTCATCATCCTTGGCCCTAGGACACTTTCACGGTGCTCATCATTGGTTTCTGTCTTCTCACAGTATGGCTCTATGAATATGGCCAAGCCATTCCTTTATACAAGAAAGAATGAAGTGTCGTATGATGCTCTGTCACATAAGGGGCGTTCTATTAACATGTGAGCAGAGCTGTTCAGTGAAGACAGAACTTGATAATTTCTCCTTTCTGCTTTACTGTAAGGCGAATGGTGAATGCCTGTATGAGGAGGAATAAGATAATGAATGAAGAAGACTTTAAAGTCAAGCAAACTGAGCTACAGTCTGAGGTCTATGGCAATAGAACAGTTTGCCAGGGTCTATGCACATTAGGTTCCTTGGCCTTACATGAGCTAGAAGGAGCTAGCTCTATAGAGTTTTGCAAAGATTAAGAGTAATAATGTGTGTGGAGCATGTCTGGCTCATTGTTACCACCTCCAGGCCTTAAAGCATTGTTCTTTCTAATTTTCTTTTTAAAAAATATATTTTATTTATTTTTTTAAAGATTTATTTATTATTATAAATAAGTACACTGTAGCTGTCTTCAGATGCACCAGAAGAGGGCATCAGATTTCATTATGGATGGTTGTGAGCCACCATGTGCTTGCTGGGATTTGAACTCATGACCTTCGGAAGAGCAGACGGTGCTATTACCCGCTGAGCCATCTCACCAGCCCCTAAAAAAATATATTTTAAATTAAAATAGAATTACATAGTTTCCCCTCTCCTCTCTCCAGGCCCCATGTCACCTAACTTATATCCTCTAAAAGTGGCAACCTCTTTTTCTCTCATTATTATTGTTACATATATTTCTCAAATTTTATTGGAAATTTTCCCAAATTTGTATTGTTACCTAATACAAAGGGGCCAGCTCTGAAGTCATATACAAAAGAAACAACAACAACAGAAAAAACAAAACCAGGCACAGAAGATTGTATTTATGTATTTGTACATATACACACATGCCCATGTGTATACACACACTCACTCACACACACACACACACACAGAACTCAATTGCTAACAGTTCCTATGGGCTCCATTCTCTTACTAACCTTTCACTGGTTTGGAAACAGAGGTATATGCTTAAGGTTCCATAGCAAGAGGTGGTGGAATGGAAATGTGAACCTATGCTGCTCAGATATCACAACTTCTCCCTTAATTACAAATAATAACAAGATAATTTGTTGTTAGTAACTCCCCTATTAAGCATAGATACCTGGCAAGGGTGGGTCTTCATCACCTCTCTCCTTAGTAGCAAAATTATCCATTCTGTGAATTACTTGTTTGAGGGACAAGCTGGGTGTATGGATCATCAAAAGAAAACTTAAGGCCTCTGACATAAATGTGGATACAATAGTGAACCATCTTGTTGATAAATAGATAGAAGGCAAACACTTAGTCATTACTTCTTCTGTGTTGAACTATTTCTCCAGCTTCTTTTGTCCTATCAAAAACCTTAGCATCTGGCTTCTACAAGAGGATACACATTGTTTTTGTTGTCATTAGCTCCGGAAGAGCATTGATTACAAAAACACCATGGACTTGGAAATAAATAATGAATTGTTAAAAAAAAATCATAAACATTTTCACAGTTTCAAAACACCTATTTCTACCCTTTATCTAATGTGTTGGGGTCTAAAACAAGAGGACAAAGGGGAAACATTTTCAACGATCTTGCAATTAATATAGAAAACTTCAGTTTTCTTTTGCTTCGGCTTGGAGAAATGTCAAAACCACCATCATGTTATGTCCATCAGCTTTGAAAGATTGTTCATGTTATACATTGTTTAAGTAACATTTCACAGGACAAGAGGACCCATCATTTTTTCTGTGTGTTTGGGTGAGAGAAATGCGTTCTAAATACTACATAGTGTTAATCTATGAGCCTTTTTATTTGTGTGTAGTTAACAACTTCTCTTATAGAAAAATGTATTTTACATTGGGAACTGCCAATGGCTGTGTTATTTTATTTTATTTATTTTATTTTATTTTATTTTATTTAGTTGTTTAGCAGTATGCTAACAATGGGAAGAAAATATACATTCAAAATATTGTAAGCTTCAGAACTTGGTAGGAGAAAGTAAGTTTAGCTTCTGACCATGAAATCTTATTCTGTGGCTGCCTTCTTAATGGCATCTCTTGGGGTCAGTGGCTTTGAATTCTCCCAATTGGATGGGGTCACTCTGGCAGCATTGACCAAGTAGAAAATATTCAGGCCGAAAGCACAATAGTCGAAGTCATCCTTCGAGTGTCCTACTCTCTATATCATGCAATTGACTCCAAGCCTCCCCACCAGGATGTCACTGTTTGACCAGTTTGCTTTAAAACAGCTTAATTAGCTGAAAGGAAAACTATGTCTGAGCATGTTTGTGAGAAAAACATAAAGAGCCCTTGGCTCTCAGACAGCTCATGCTCTGACTTGTTGGAAAAGTTTGCTTCTGAAACAAGACAGTATGCCTTTCATACACAGTCAGGTCCTTGACAACAAATTCCTCTGGGATTGGGAAATAACTGGTTTGTAGTCATCTCCATGTAGACAATTTGGTTCATGTTTTATAGATTAGAGTCTAGGTTGTGACCATACACAGTGGCCTATAACACTAAGTGGATTCTTACCAAAGGTTAATGGTTTCTGGTAGAACTCGTTCTTTTCCCAGAAAATACCCAATAGTGGTATTAATGCAAAAGACTATGCAGATTTTTTGAGTCAGAACAAAATTTAATCTTGAAGTAATACCAAATAATGTGAGTTCTAAAATAAAATAAATCTTCTACTACTTGGCTTATTTCCTTTGGGTTAAACAGTTTTAAATACCGTCTAAGAACCTACAATGCATAAAAATCTTTACCATAATACCTAAGAGTATTTCTGATTCAGCATGGGTCTCCTCTTTATCTATCTATCATACACTCTCTACGGACTTGGAGCTCCCCCAAAATATGGGAGTATATGTTTAGTGCCCAACTTATTTTTTAATACAGTAGCAAATTCATTACTTAACTCTTTTTTTGGGGAAGGAGTGTGTTTCTTGGCTAATTTTACTTAAAAAAAAAAAAAAAGAACATAGGTTGACCTATGTTTGTCCAAGACAAACAGATAAGGAGCTGTTATCAAGTTGGTGGGCATGGAAAATCTGAACCTACATTCTATAAGCAAGCCAGTGAACTGTTAGCAAAAAGGGCTATAGTTTTCCCATTCCATTTTAGAAAGCTTTGTGGATTTTTTCCTTCCTTATGTAGATCAAGAGAATCTCTTGGTTTTAATTGGTTTAAGCAGTATTTACAAATACTTCTGTGAAGATTAATCTTGACCATCAACTTGCTGAAATCTAGAACCATCCAAGGAACCGAACCTGTGTCAGTGAAGACTGTTCAAAAGAGGAATAAGTAAAGTGTGTGAGATCACCATCCCATGGGCTAGGTAGGGTTCCTGGCTGAACGAAAAGGAGAAAGCCAATGGAATGACATCATTCATTCCTCTTTAGTTCTTGACGATGGGAGCAATGTGATCAAGCCAGAGCATGAGCTGTCGGAAAGGAAAGGGCTGCTTACGCTTTTCTCACAAACATGCTTCTTTTGCTATACCTTCTCTATCATGACCAACCTCATTCTCTGAACCATGAGCCAGAACAAACCTTTGATTTCTCAAGCCTTTTGTTTGTTTGTCATACATTGGGTTATATCAACAACAAAAGTAACTAACACAGAAAACTGGTACCAAGACTGGAGTCATTTCTGGGTTAAACCTTGTCATGGGATTAGAGGTCTCAGAAACTTAAACTAGTCTTTGGTAAGAATTTGTATCTGTGAGTAAACCAATCCCCATAATGTTGTAATGGTTCAGAGCTTCATGGATCATTCTGGTGGGAGTGTGGAAAATATAATGCCAACAGAAGGAAGATAACAAACACTGTATTCATGTGATCTAAGAGGGGAACGAGATCTCTTTGAGTGGCTGGGCTTGAGGGTAATTGCATAAATATATAAAGTGTATTGTGGTTATTCATATTATGACAGAAAGATCTAGCTGCTTTCTTCTCATGTCCTGAAAACTTGAGATGAGGATGAATCCAAAGACTATACAGTTAAGTTTTTTTTTTCATAGAAGAAATTTCAAAGCAGTGTGTAACATTCAGGCTGTGGTATAGTTTATTGCATTTCTACAGTGAGAGAGAATGGAAAGTTAATGTACAATCTAGTAAGATTTAGTTTAAAGCTGCACACAAAGCAGGAGAAAGCAGATGCAACTGTCAAAGAACAACTTAAGAGGAGTGTCTCACTCAGTCTTTGTGGCAGAAACCTCTATCAAAGGCTTCAACATATGAAAATGCAATTCATTTGAAAGGAGAGAGCTTGAAATGAGAGTGCTGGGCAAGGGTTCCTGACTTAAAAACAATGAGTAGAAGTGGCTTCCCAAGTTTAGTTGCCAAGACATACAGAACTCACCACAGCTATGAGAGAAGCTGATGATGCTACAGTTGAAGCTGAGAAGCCTGTATCTGGTACCTGATTTTGTAGACCTGGAAAATTTAAGAGTTATGGATTTGTGGAGGTTTGCCCCAATGTTCCAGGAAGCTTCTGGGGTCAAACAAATGTGTAGCAGGTTGGGATTTCTTTCAATAAGGCACCAAAAAGCTTTCATTGCATGGAGCCATGAAAGTAAAGCCAAAAATCGCAATGAAGACAGTAAGATATTGGAGATGCTAGGAGTGAGATTTACCTCAAAGTAAGCTGAAAGCATGGAGTGGAGCCATACAGGAGAGAGACTACTACATCTGTTACAGACGAAATAACTGGAGGGGTAAGACCACTCAGGTGATTCCATGATGAGCCCAAGATGTTGAGCATGGAATAGTGAAGCTTGTGTTGGTCATGGTAGGTTTCAGTCCTGCTTTGACCTAATGTTTCCTTGCTATACCTCCACTCTTCCTTCTTAGGATGAGAATGTTTATACTATGTTGTTGTATGTTGGAGGTATAAAAAGAATTTGTTTAGAAAAACATTTCACAGGCACTCACAGTTGGCCTTGAATCTATGGAGAAACTTTGGGCCCTTTATTTGATTTTGGAAGTATATTTTATTTATTCTTTGGTAATTGAATACATATATAAAGTATATTTTGGTTATACCTATCCCCAAGTCCCCTCTTCTAATTCATCTCAGACCCTCCACCATGCTACCCTCCTCCCAACTTCATGTCCTCTCTCTACACCTATGCTTGTTTGAGTGAGGAGCCATTTCCTGGAGCATGAGCAACATACCATAGTCACATCCCAAAAGAAAAGCCACTCTCTCCCCCTACTTACATAGCCTTCAGATATGATAACTCCTCAATTATGAGTGGATTTTATGTGCCCCTTCCTTAATCCATTTGTCTGGATTGAGCTCTTGTATACAGCTCTTGTTCATGTAACTGTAACTGTTGTGGCCTCACAAGGTTAGTGGCCCCATCACCTCCAGAAAACATTTTACCCCCCCCTACCCGACTGGAATCTTGACAAATTTTGGCTTTTACAATCTTTCTGCCTCCTCTTTGATGATATTCTCTGACTCTCAAGGGGAGTGGGTGTGGTATAGATATCCCATTTAGGGCTTATCCTCTGTACTTTGTTCAACTGTGAGTCTCTGTATTAATGACCACCCTTTGAGAAAAGAGCTGTGCTGGCCTAGGGGGTATGAAGATCATTGCTTAGAAATCAGGTTGCCAATATGTTCATTTAGCAAAATAATAGCATTGAGTTCTCTCCTTGGGCCTCTGACCACTCTGGCCAGTGGCTATTAGCCAGATTTACAGTAGGGCTCTTAAAAATAATGCCAGAACTATTAAGACCTTGAGGAGTCTTACATAGGAACTAAATGCATTTTGAATTATGAGATACTCTTGACTCTCTGAGGACCAGTGATTGATACTCTGATTGAAGTGTGATGTGCTTGAGGGACACACTAAGAAGGGAGGATCTTCAGCATCACAAGGTTAAAATCACTTAGGAGACAAACTTCTAAGCATCCCTGTGAAAGAGTTTTCCAAAGAGGTGTAGCTGAGGAGGGAAAATTCACCTCGGTTATAGGAGGCATCATCTTTGTAAGGTTTTTCAGACTGAAGAAAAGGGATAAAAGCAAATGGCCCGTGACCCTTTTTTCTCACTCCCTTCCTCCCCCCTCTCCCTTCCTTTCCTAAATGTTGAGATAGCTGAGTTAGCTACTTTACACTCCTTCTATGCCATTCTTGCCATATACTCAAAGGACCTATAAGGTGTTTTTTGTTTGTTTGGTTGTTTTGTTTTGTTTAAGTCCTGAAAACACATTATGATGCAAAGAACTTCCAAGACTGTCACTGAGCGCATTTGTGTGGGTAATCTACCGCTGGGCGCGTGATCTACCCGTAAGTCGCTTTTTAACAGGTATCTTGTCACCACAACAAGAAATAACCTCCAACAACTGACCACTGCAATATGGCTTGAGTCATCTTCTAACTTCTCCCAGAGTCTCATGTGTCAATAAAAATTATGCATTGACAGAATCAATGCTTAGTCAGCTCTAGCATGTTTTTTAAACTTTGAAGTTACGAGCACCAAACTCTAATCAAAGTACAATTTAAAAATTGTTCTGAGCTCTATAATTGCTACATTGGTGTAGAGAGCAACATGCAGCAGTGTACTTTGTCGGACTGCCTCAAGAGAATCTAAGCTGTGGTCCACAAACCCCTAAACATGATGACATTTTTCTAAAGTAACATTGGCTTTTTAAACTATGACTTCATCTCCATTCTCTTTTTAATGAAGAGAGGGTAGACTAAATTAGGAGAGAAGTCTATAATTAGCAATATAAATCTTCCGCTGATTTCAGGAGGTCACCAGATGAACCGATGCAGACTTCAGACACATCTGCTCTGTTGGCAACCACTGCTTTGTCCAAGGCTGCTCATTGGCTCTGGATAATCATATGCAAGGCCTTCTGGAAGCTATTTGTTCCTCCCCAGGCTGAAGCTGGGCAAAGCCAGAATGACATTTTATTGCTCAACTCCAAGCAAGGACACCAGGCACTGTGCTGCTTGCCACCTTCAACAGGGCAATATGCTGGGTGGGCTCAGAGAGCGTGCAGTAAGCCTGCAGAGTGGGCAGTTAGCCAAAGCCTGGACAGACCCAGAGGAGTTTCCTGGGGCTCCTGGAAGGCTGGTACGCAGGTGCCTGGTGGGAGCTGGTATTTTTTTTGGTGGAGCGATTACTGCTCCAAGGTGGCATCATTGGTACCAACTTCAGAGGTGATATGCATTGAATAGACTGGGGGAGATTAGCCTCTCCTCTTGACACAACTGCATCCTGAAATACTGGTACATATTCTGACCCATGTAAACAACCCAAAGAATGGCACCTAGTTCAACTTTAACACATGTAGTATTGTGTTGTCAGGCAAGAAGCGAGAGCTATATGCCTTGGACCGAGCTGACTGTGAATTAATAACAGACACAAAATGCCTCCTTGTTGCTGCTCTTACTGTCTTATAAATGCTTGCAATTGTAAACTGCCGGCGTTCCTGTTCCTCATGGCTAATGATGTGACTCTCTTCCAGGGTTCCAGGCTGAGTTTAGACCCTTTGTCTGAGAGTTCTGAACAAGGGGACTGGAATAATAGAAAATGATGCTGCAAAATCTGTCCGCATGTCTAATACACAGAGGAACGAAGCCTGTGAGTCTTTGCAGCAGTAGAGGGTGAGGAGGCAGACTACAGTTCAACTGGAGTATTCTCCACGATTTTGATTTTTGTAGTCTGATATATTTCCTTTTCATTAACTAATGAGAATTTCATTTTATCAGCAGCAGATTTTTTTTTTTTCTAGTCAGGTGAGTTGCCGCCTCACTGAGTTATAGACATAGAAGATGTGAGTATCTACGTCTAGGAATGACTCCTCATTACTTTGATGTCTCCTTATATGAACAAAGCCATTGATTCCAAGTGCATTTTGTGCATATAGTTTTCTGTCATCTTGCTTTTAAAGATGCGTGTGCCTGTTTTACGGAGCTGCTCCGTCTGAACTGACCGCTTAGTACATTTATGCAGCTATGAGGGCAGAGCAGGCTAGGGTCACACTTGAGAGCACACTGCATTTGGGAAACAAGCTGGGGGGTGCCATGGGGCTGGGAAAGTGTGGAGCCTTCACAGGGCTGGAGGCCCCAGAGCAGGCTGATCCCTGGCTGAGCATCCATTGAGAGAAGCCTGCGGAGCCTTTGTAACTTGACATCATTCAAGAAGCAAAGAAAAGAAAAAGAATAAAAAAGATCTACTATTTTTGAAAGCTCCCCTCATATTTTACTATTTTATTTAACTCCATATTCATCTACTTTTACTTCCATCTTCTTACAAACCAACGAGTTAGATAAGAAAAGAGGAATAATGCATGTTTCTAATTTCTGTATAACAATATCCTTTAAGAGCAAGATAAACATTTTCCTAGGAAGAAATCTATTTATACTGATGTTTTGGAGTCTTTTGCATATGAGAGAAATGTCTTTTGAATTGAATATTTATTCTTATAGGTTATTATTCAGACAATTGCATTAAATGTTTCTGTTTCTAAAGCTCATATATTACTTGTTTATATTAAATATTCATCATTTCATAGCCCAATCTCTGGTTATATTATGAGCTCAAATAGCCTTCAACTTTTTTTCTCAAATAATTTATAAATTCTGTGTACTGCTTGAAAAGAGGTTCTCTCTTTATTGTCTTGATTCTATGTCTTGTGGATCATTACATAAGAAAATTAAGGGCATTAAGAAAATTTGAACTGGAAGGAGGAGGAGAAATAGGCAGAAGCACTTTAACTGGTGTGAAATAAGAAATAATAAAATTTACATTTTTTTTTACAAATGTGACTTCATAGGGGAGAGCTGTTTGACTTCACCAAAACCTCTAATAAATAAATCTTTAAAAATTTATTAGTATATGTAATATGTACAAGACAAATGATTCCATTATGACATTTTCACACATGTGCATAGTTAAATGGAGTTAATAAATAGAATAAATAAATAAATAAACTAGCAGCTTCTCAATAAGTAGAAGGTATCACTTCCCTGTCTCGTTCTTCCTCTGTACTCCCCTCCAGGTCATGAGAAGTCCCTTTTTTATACTTGTGTTCTTTCTCCCTCTCTCTAAATTATGCATATAAGGAAAAATAAGTGCTTTCAATCTTTTTACACTTTTTGTCAAATATGACAATCTCCAGTTCTGTATACTTTGTGCAGATGACAGACAGATGGCTGAACAAAACTTCGTGGTATATATTGTCTATATTTTTTCTTTTCCAATTTGTCCATTAATAGATACTTAAGTTGACTCTATAACTTGGCTCTGGTGACTAAAACAGCAATCAACATGGACTTTAGGCATTTGTAATTTGTAACAAGCTGACTTTAATTCTTTTGAGCAAATGCCAAGAAGTGATACAAAATTATCTGATGATTCGCTCTTGACCCGAGAACATAACTGCGTAAGGACATTGTAAGTGTTTACTTTTATAAGTATTTTAAAATTCAAAAGTATTTTAAAAGATAGTTTCAACTTTTTTTGTTAATCTTGTTAGGTCAATGTAACTGTTAATGAATATGTGCTTATGCTTTTAAACAGGCATAATAATAATAATTTAAAAATAATGTGGAGTGGTCTATTATATAGAATATTTTAGTTGTGTGCCAATCAAAGATGCCTTTTGCACATTTATTTATTTATCATTTATTTATTTAATCTGAGCTTCAATAAAGGGAGTCAGACTCCCTTTAGGGGAGCTGCGTTGCAACACAGTCTGACTATGTAAGCTGGCAGGTCAACCTTGAACTCATGAGCTCCTGCCTCAGCCTGTTCTTGAAACTGAGATGTGTATAACCATGCCTGTCTAGATTCCTATTCTGTCTCTGTTGCTAGTTTTACTACAAACTGGCTTCCTCTTAAACTTCTGATAAAGACAAACATTGTGGGGTAGGCATTGAAGCCTTCTTTCTCTGAGCAGAGAATAGACACCAGACACGTGCCAGAGGTTAGCTAAACAATTGGGTAGCGTTTGGGACAACCTGGACTGTGAAAGTGTGTTCGCTGGTAGAACCTGGGAGGCTGTGTGGATCCTCCCTAGGGTCATCTGAGGGTACATAAAACTGAGATGACTTGGAGTTTAGGGGAAAACTTTGGCTTTTCATTATTGATCATTCTCTTCCCTTGAAATACCTCAGAGAGCAAGTTATGTCCTTTTGCAGCCCCTTAGTATGAACAACAATTACTAACTAGTACCCTCAGAGCTCCCAGGGACCCAACCACCAACCAAGGACTATACAGGGTGGGACTGAATGTTCTGGCAGCATGTGTATAGTAGAGGATTGCAAATTCGATCATCAATAGGAGGAAAGGACCTCGGCCTTGTGAAGGTTTTGTGCCCCAGTGTAGGGGAATGCCAGGGCCAATAAGTGGGAGAGGGTGGGGTGGCAGGCATGGGGAGGGGGGAGGCAAAAGGAGTTTGTTCTTGTTGTTTTTGTTTGTTTGTTTGTTTTTTGGAGGGGAACCTGAGAAAGGGAAAATTTACATGTAAATAAAGAAAATATCTAATAAAAAAAAAAAAAGAAAAAAAGAAAAGAGTTCCATACCTAAGTTCCCATACTGTCTTTGTGGAACTAAACACATTAATGATAGACAGGTCGTTGCTTAACGAGGAGCATGACAGGTAAATGAGTGGATCCAAAGGACATTTCTCCATCCTGAGGGCATGTGTCCTTTCTCTTCTGAATTGCCAGGGAAAGCTGGAATAACACACACACACACACACACACACACACACACA
>JADRCD010144261.1:0-20703 GCA_019843815.1 Montemys delectorum | reverse complement strand
TTTCTTTCTTTCTTTCTTTCTTTCTTTCTTTCTTTCTTTCTTTCTTTCTTTCTTTCTTTCTTTCTTTCTTCATTCCTTGCTTGCTTGCTTTCTTTTTTCCTTGATATTTTGCTTAATTTTTATTGAACGGTAATGTTTTTCATTATTTAGTTATTCATTCATTCATTCACTTTACATTCCACTATTTAGGGATTTTATTTTGTGTTTTCTATTCTATCAATTGAGTTATCTGGTCACACGGAAAATATCTTCTAATATTATACCAGAAATGAGGTAACTCATCTAATATTGTTTAGATAACAATGCTCAATTTTACCCCTTTATGCTCAACATTTTACTAGGGAATTATAGGTTACAACTATAATACATACATACATACATACATACATACATACATATATATATATATGTATGTATTATAGTATATATATATATACACCTATATAAGTACTTCCACCAAGATTTGTCTAGTATCCCTCCATTTCTGTCCAGCTTTTGGCGTTAATAGCCTCCAACTAACATCATGTGTCAGCAGGAGTGACCAGAACCAGCCAAGAAGTCAGAAGTTCTCTGCCTCTCTCACCAAAGTGAAGATCAGCAAAGATAAAGACTCTGAGACCAATGAAGTGTTGCAAAGCCAACTATGTGAGCAAATGCTTTGTCACTGTCTGTTGAGTCCAATTTATACTTCAAACATCATGTGTTCTCCCATGGGTTTTGCCTTAACAAAATAACACATGAGACGGTCTCATCATGTGAGTTTGTATCACCAAAATACCATGTGAGTCTCTATCTCCTGACATAGCCAGGAAACCTTACACACACACACACACACACACACACACACACACACACACACCTCTTTATCTTTGCTAGTGAAAGTACAGACAGTACTTGCATTGTAACTGCTCTGTTTTATCATTACACAGGAAACAAATGTGACCTTTAGAGTTGACCTTTATAGTGCTGAAGGATGTCTCTTATATTTCTACCTTTCTGGTGTGCGTGTGTGTGTGTGTGTGTGTGTGTGTGTGTGTGTGTTGTGTGTTTGACTCTGGTTGGAACTCTGGGGTTCACAATGGTTAAGTAATCTTTATATCACTGAGCCACTACCAAAGCCTGTTTTCTAAGATGAAAACAAGAACAACAACAACAATAAATCCAAAAAAGGTCTGGAATTTATAAAATACCTTTTTAGCAATTATGTTGCCTTACATTATTTCATAAATTTTCTGAATTATGATGACTGTTTTCCAAATGTTCCGTCAAATTTGTATTCCAAGGATGAACTCCACTTGGCCTTAAGGCAGCACTCCATTGAGGATTTCTGTAACACAGTTGCTATTTTAATAACAACTGTTTAGCTTATAATTATCAAAAATCTTAAAATATCTATAGAGGCAGCTTCTTTAGAAGTAGGGTTTTGTTAGTAGCTTTCTGATGGATAAATTGAGGTCTTTCTGGTTTTGTAAAATTGTTTTACAACTTTTCCAATGCCTTTGTTTTCAGATATAGTTCAAATACGTGCTATTGCCTTTCTTCTATCAATGTTTATATTTGTGAGGCTAAATTTTCCTGGGGAATAACTTTTTGTTTATGAAACATATTTCTTTAATAGAAACAAGGGTATGTGAGTAGATCATGTTGTAGTGTCATTTTTAACATTCACAATTATCAAAGAATCTGTTAATTTTTTAGAAAAGGTTGGTTGTTCTCATAGTTTTCTATTCATTAAGTGTCGTTACAGTACCCTCTCTAAACTGCAACATGCTAATTTGCCTTCTCATTTTCTCTTTGATCATTGTTTTTTTTTTAAGTTTTATTTCATTATAATGAGAAAAGTTACATGCTTTCAATTTATCTGAATTTGTTAACATTTAAAAACATATTTTAAGTAAATAGAATTAAATCACATTCTTGTTTTCCTTTTGTACCCCAACTCCTCCCAGAGACACCCCCTTCAATACCTACAATAACTTTTTTGTCATGTTCTTTAAAATTTATAAAATATTATAACAATAAAAATGAGTATTATGAAAGTTGTTTGATATAAAACAACAATCAATTTAACCGTCTTATGTAGATGCTTGTCTACGGCAATAATGAAAATACATACGTTTTTCTCAATATAAATTTTGAATAACTCCAACTGTATTAATTGTATATTTCAAAATAATACATCACTACTAATATTTTCTTAAATGAACATAAATATTTAAAGTGTTTTTGTTTGTTTGTTTTATATTTAGAAGACCTTAAAATCTTGGCTCTTACTGTGGTAAATTGATACAAGAGTTACAAACATCAAGCAAAACATTCAGTCTTACTCTTTGTTGTTCTCTTACAAACCCCCTCCCAATTTAATTGTCTACATATCATTTGGGCATATAAATAATTTTAAAATATGTAAGCTGTTCTGAAAATCACAGTATAGTGTAAAAAAATGAAATAAACAATACAACTAATAGAGAGGCTGAGATAGGAGAAGGAAGATCTCAAGATCATTGTGTTGTACACAGCAAGACACTGTCATGAACAAACAAGATGAAAGCATACATGGACTGCATAACATTGGGCCTATTTCTCCAATTATCAAATTAGAGAGACCATTGGATGACAGTCAATAAATATCTAATTCCTTATATTTTTGGATTTCAATCGATTAGGATATGTTGGTAATATTAATTTTCATATTACAATATTAAGAAAAAGTAATTGTTACTTCCTGTTGTTTTTGTTGTTAGAGATGGAATTAGGTTTGTGAAGATTTGTTGAAAGATTACTTTCTTGCTTCTTCTAGGGTGTAGTTTTGCTCCTTATGTTGATGTTTTCCATATATTATCCTTTGTAGGGCTGGATTTGTGGAAAGATATTGTGTAAATTTTGTTTTGTCATAGAATATCTTGTTTTCTCCATCTAAGGTAATTGGGAGTTTTGCTGGGTACAGTAGCTTGGGCTGGCATTTGTGTTGTAGGGTCTGTATGTTGTCTGCCCAGGATCTTCTAGCTTTCATAGTCTCTGGTGAGAAGTCTGATGTAATTCTAATAGGCATGCCTTTATATGTTACTTGATCTTTTTCCATTACTGCTTTTAAAATTCTTTCTTTGTTTAGTGCATTTAGTGTTTTTATTATTATGTGATGGGAGGAGTTTCTTTTCTGGTCCAGTCTATTTGGAGTTCTATAGACTTCTTGAATGTTCATGAGCATCTCTTTTTTTAGGTTAGGGAAGTTTTCTTCTATAATTTTGTTGAAGATATTTGCTCATTACCTTGGGAGTCTTCATTCTTTTCTATATATCTATTATCATTGCATCCCGGATTTCCTGGATGTTTTGGATTAGGAACTTTTTGCTTTTTGCATTTTCTTTGACTGTTGTGTCAATGTTTTCTATGGTGTCTTCTACCCCTAAGATTCTCTCTTCTATCTCTTGTATTCTGTTGGTGATGCTTGTATCTATGACTCCTGATTTCTTTTCTAGATTTTGTATCGCCAGAGTTGTCTCTCTTTCTGATTTCTTTATTGTTTTTATTTCCATTTTTAGATTCTGGATGGTTTTGCTCATTTCCTTCACCTGTTTGATTGTGTTTTCCTGTAGTTCTTTAAGGGATTTTTGTGTTTCCTCTTTAAGAGCTTCTATCTCTTTACCTGTGTTCTCCTCTATTTCTTTGAGGGTGCTATTTATGTTTTTCTTAAGGTCCTGTATCATCATCATGATAAGTGATTTTAGATCTGAATCTTGCATTTCGGGTGTGATGGTGTGTCCAGGACTTGCTATGGTGGGAGAATTGGGTTCTGATGATGCCAAGTGACCTTTGTTTGTGTTGTTTATTTTCTTATGCTTGCTCCCTGCCATCTGGTTATCTCTAGTGCTACCTGCCCTTGCTCAATCTGACTGAAGCCTGGCCTTCCTTTGATCCTGATTGTGTCAGAACTCCTCAGAGTCAGTCTCTGTGATCCTGTGATTCTGGGATCCTGTGGCCCTGGGCTTGTTAGAGCACCTGGGAGTGGAGCTTCCTCTGGGTGTTTTGGGAATGACTGCAGAGTTTGTGCCCAAGGTGTGCTCAGGGCACAGGCTGGCACAAACAGACCGGAAGCAACCCGAGCCACTGGGCTGGCAGAGTACCTGTGTGCCTGGGTCCTGCTCATCCCAGTTACTCCTGGTTTTGGGACAGAAGTTGTGTCCTCTTGACCTCTGATCCTGGACATGTTAGAGCACCTGGGAGTGGAGCTTCCTCTGGGTATTGTGGACCCAGAAGGAACCTGAGCCACTAGGCTGGTGGAGTTCCTGTGTGCCTGGTCTTGCTGTTCCCAGTTACTCCAGGTATTGGGACAGATGTTATGTCCTCCTCACCTCTGATCCTGGGCATGTTAGAGCCCTCTTTGATCATTGTTGATAGAGGTGTATTAACTTCAGTAGTTGGCTTTCTTTTATGTTTATGTCTTAGTTGGTTTTCTTATATATTCTCAATTTCTCATAGAATGCTTCCATCTAGTTAACAATTCACAAAATTTTGGGTTCCTCTATAATTTCACTTTCTGTGGAGGTTTCTGCAAGCATTACAACCTATAGTGAAATTATCTGTGTGATGGAATAAGGAAATTTGGTTCACCATAATTTAATTAGCCAGTGCTGGTTCAAATTTCTGGGGTTAAGCCAGTTTATTTTAGACATTTTTAAGTACAGTATATTTTTGAAAAAAAAATTTCCACATAATAAATACCCAGGCTTAGTAAAGCTTAAAGCAGGAATGCATGAAAAGTTTTTCAAAATACAAGTGACCCTACAATGGAGATGGGTTCTATAGTGTAATTGCCATGGATCTGGTGTGGTCTCTGGCAGAGATAGCATAGAGGTAATCAGGCTATAAGGTACATGTGATTTCTCCACTAAGAATGGGTTCAATTGACTACAAAACAAAACTAAAGATGGTCTAGGAAGGGAGAGTCTGGGGTAAACATTTTGGGGAATTGGGATGACACCTGACTCTACAAACAGGAAAGGTCACCAGGTTATTAACAACATCTTCTACCAGCCTTCTGGTGGAAAAAAGGCATACTTTTTCTCCATTTAGGAAACAATCCTGTGTGAATGACACTCCTTGTTTTTCCAGGACTTATCTGTAAGCAGTATTATCCCCTGCAATTTACCCTATTCTTCCTTTATATTTATTTTTCCACATATGGTAACTATATAAAATATTACTGTGTATTCAATTATCCACTAAAATGAAAAAAGTGATAGTGACTTACATTTTTCTTTGTAAGTTACCATGTCAGTTATCTTTGTGTCGTTTTGCGTTCGTTGTGAAGAATCATCTTATTCTGCCCAAAGAATTTCCTTTATTGTTTCTCATTAAGAATTATCTTAGCCTTGATTGGTGGTTGGGTCCCTGGGAGCTCTGAGGGTACTAGTTAGTAACTGTTGTTCGTCCCTAAGGGGCTGCAAACCCTTCAGCTCCATAGAACCTTTCTCTAACTCCTTCATTGGGGACAGTGTACTCAGTTCAATGAATGGTTGTGAGCCTCTACATCTGTATTAGTCAGGTATTGTCAGAGCCTCTCAGGAGATAGCTATATGCTTGTCCTTCCTTCAGTCTCTGCTCCATAGTTAATCTCTGCCACTCCTTCTGTGGGTATTTGGTTCCCCTTTTTAAGAAGGAATGAAATGTCTACCTTTTGGTCTTCCTTCTTCTTAAGTTTCTTGTGGTTTGTGGGTCGTTCTTCCTGTATTCCAAACATCTGGGCTAATAACCACTTATCAGAAAATGCATACCATGTGTGATCTTTTGTGATTGGGTTACCTCACTCAGGATGATACTCTCCAGATCCATCCATTTCCCTAAGAATTTCATAAATTCATTGTTTTTATGTTCTGGCAGCATGTGTATAGTAGAGGATTACAAATTCAATCATCAATAGGAGGAAAGGACCTCCGCCTTATGAAAGTTCTGTGCCCCAGTGTAGGGGAATGCCAGGGCCAATAAGTGGGAGAAGGTGGGGTGGCAGGCATGGGGAGGGGGGAGGCAAAAGGAGTTTGTTCTTGTTGTTTTTGTTTGTTTGTTTGTTTTTTGGAGGGGAACATGGGAAAGGGAAAATTTACATGTAAATAAAGAAAATATCTAATAAAAATGACATATGGAAAAACTCTTAGAGAATAAATAAATAAATAAATAAATAAATAAATAAAATAAATAAACAAATAAAAAAAGAATAAGAGTATTACTTGTAGATATCCAGGATAGTGTCTCAAGTCTTGACATGAAACGAAAAATTTTGCAGAATTGTAAAGTTGGCTTAATTTATTACTATTTTGAAAATATCTTCTTGTCATATAAAAGATAATGTTTGATAATGTATACATAGTTTGAAATGGTGCAGAAAGATAAACTCCCATGTGATATATGTATGAATATGTATATATGTATATATGTATGTATATATGTATATATATATGAAGCCTAAATAGATGTATCTAGATTCTGCTTATAAGAGAAAACATGTAGTATAACATGTCTTAGTTTCTTATTTTGTTTGACTTGATAATCTCTAATACTATTCATTTTCCTCAAATGACATGATTATATTCTTTATAGTTGAATAAAATTGTAACACATGGGCATACAGAATTTTATTTACTGAGTAGTATATTTTTAATCTAAGTATGTAAATTTTCCCTTCATTAAAATTTAGACTAATTCAAAAAAAAAGAATTATCTTAGCTTTTCTTATATGAAAACATCTCGGATTCAGCCACATCTTTGACAAAATTTGCTTATAAATAGAATTTTGGTCTCCTTTTGGGTCATAGGCACTGGTAAGTTGCCCATGCCTGAGTGAATAGATGAACATGCTTTTGCATCTGGGAAACACTAGATTCAAAGGATTACTCAAAACAATCAGAACCTGAAGTTGGTTTAGAAATGCTTAGGACCATTAGGAGAATTTGGAGGGAGGTAGTGAGGGTTGTGTATTAACAAAATGCATTCAATAAGTAACATAGTATTTTTTAAAAAATAAAAATCAATTACTAAAAATAAAAAAGGTTAGTGTAAGTGGAAAAACAAATCTATGAAAATAATCTCTGCTTTGATGAAAAGGTCTCATTTTTTTTTAAAAAAAGCAAATAGATGTTTAATGTATCTCAGAAAAATCAACAAATAGATGTAAACAACACAGTGTATTTCTCAAAAGTGCACCCAAATAATGCTACCAGAGCATAGCCTGGTTTCAGAGGGAAAAGTAATGCCCAGGCCTCCTGACAGTTGCCACAAGTAAGGATAGATGCATGGGATTCCTTTTCACTGATGGCTTCCAGAATGAATCAACCCTACAAGACCTTGGGATTGGACACTAGATCCTGGATTTATAAGATAGCTGACCTCTTCTGTCTGAAGCAACTCAGTGTGTGAAGATTTATTTTGGCAGTTCTAAGAAACTATAACCTTTTAATACAACATGGCTTTCTTCCCTTTTCAATGTATCTGTAAGATGTTCATTCCTTCTCTTCTGATCATTGCTTCTGATAAAAAGACAACCATAATTTCTACAATACCTTCTCTGATGTAGGATGCCTTTTGTCCTTCCTGGGCTCCTAAGTTTTTCTTCTCTAGCCTGTTTTCCTCTGACATCCTCCTATGTTCCATGAATTTGTGTTACTAAGCATTTTCAGAGCTTATTAGATTGGTAGGTTTATTTATTACTAGGTTAGGGAAATACCCAGATTTTATTTCTTCAAAAGTTTTGCTAAGCTATTAATCTCCTGTTTCTGCTGCTCCAACCAATATAATATGTCACAATGGTTTGTGTACCTCAGAGATTTTTGTTTGTTTGTTTTAGTTTTTCATTTTAAAATATGTTTACATTCTTCAGTGTGAATAATTTCTATTCATATATTTCTTTCTGACTCTTTACTTGCCAGTATCTAATGTATTTTTAAGCCCACTCTCTAAATTCTTTCTTTGAAAGTTATGGTTTTCATTTCAAAAATTTCCATTTTTTAAAATACATTCCTATTTTTTCATTTCAATTCTCCTTCTGTTCTCTCATTATAGCTTCTTAATGTCTTAAAGTATATTTACAAAAGCTTGTTTTAAATTAGTCTTTGGTAATTCTAGTAATGAACCTGTAACCTGCATATAATACACTGTCTTACACGTATCTGCCTATATGAACCATGTTCTCATAGACCATTGTTTACTCCCCTGGTAGGAATGCTTCTGTCTGCCCAGAGAATGCTGTGCCTGCCTGCCTAGGGAATATTGTAAGAAAAATGTTTCCTTCTCCTAGCTTAGTTCATTCAAGGATATTGTGGAAATAGTACCTATTTGACCTAGAAACTTTCTGCCCCTTAGAAGACCTGATGATAGTAATGAAAATTACTTATATTTTTTCATTGCTTCTCTGTCCTGATTTGACCACCAAACTATCTTGAAATAAAAATCTCAGAGAAGTCCAGCAAAAGGTTCTTAAATATTATTACCATGGTTGTATTGAATCTCAAATTGACTTTAATCCCTTTGGACTCATCACAGGTAGGTTGTGATAGAAATCATCTTGGCATGCTTTTCTTACCTATGAATATCATTTGCCTTGTTTCTTGACTGTCATATTCAATATTTTTATTTTAAACATTGTTGATATATTTCAGTGATACTGAATTATGTGGTCTGTAAAACTCTTTTGGAACACAGTTAAATAACTGCAAATTTTGTTGATCAGATAATCCACTCTGCACTTGTTCATTTTATTTGGGAGACTATATTTTACATTTAGTCCCACATTATAGTCAATAAATTAGGATGAAGATGATTTTTGAGAATCAAATGGAGGCACAAGTTGCTGTTCCCCTACATTTTAGCCTGGATTAATGTTCTTATATGCCTCATCATTAACTGACTCATAACATGTATACAATTCTTACTCTACAACCATTTCTCTATTCTGGGCCTCAAAGGTTCTCACTCCCCAATGTGTGGTCCATCTTTGGGTTCTTACTCCATACAAGAGTTTGCCATATTTGATACTGTCTTGGGACTTCTGAATCCCCTCCTTCCTATTGGTAACTCCTTTTATAGGTATCCTCAACTCCAAACTATTTCAAAAGATTTTGTTTTTGATGTTGTTCATCAAAAGTCCTATTATGCACTTCTTCACCTCCACCCTCAGCATCATTCACAGATGTGTGCTTCTAGACCCAAGGCATGGGAAACAACAAACCCTTGTATATTTCTATCATTGTATAGATCATATAACTAGATTGTACATGGTCTGAAATGAAAGTACTTTGTGTGTTTTGACCACTTTCGTAGTTGTTAACATCATATGGGCAACTCCACAGTGGAGGATAAAAATCTATTTTATGTTTTCTCTGGTAATTATTGTAATTGCTGGTTTGCTAGTAGCTAATACCTACTGTCTTATTTCTCTGATTTATGAATTATTTGTTTACATTTTTCTCTTCAAGTTATTTCTTTTCTTGCTTTTTCAATTTTCATGATTTATTTTAGCCAGCTACTTATGTTAAGGGGCCACCTCAACAATATCAGTAAAAACCGTAAAGCAAATTTCTTTACAAATGCGCAAATTGTTCAAATATATAACCCACCAGAAAGTTGCTCTCTCTGAGAATGGGCTGCTGATTGGGGATATACAGATATCATCAGGTTCAAGAGTACTTTGCACACTCAGAAATCATCTAAAATCTGTTAGTGTGGAAAGAATAATGTTTGTATCTTATTTTATTTTAGGTCTCTGTTTCTGAGTGTAACCTTTATCATACGTGAACTGGTTGAATAAACCTTTTACCATCTCTACTATTGTGCTTCATGTTGGCAGCTAAAGGTGAAAGTTGGATCTTGTTAAAACTCTACTGAGAGCAAATTATCTTTGACAAATATAGGAGTGCTCGTCTTGCAGTGCAGACTAAGGAGGGAAGCATTGGGTAAAGGGTTGTTATAAATATTTTTGACTGATACCCATGTGCTCAGCTCCTCCTCCTCTACTCAGAAATTGGTCAGTTCATATTTATGATCTTTATCATTGCTTTGGGATATACTTCAGTTTTCAGAAGGAAGCTTTCAGTTTTCTCTTTGCTGACATTTCAAACTATTCTATCTGCATTTATTCTCCATCATGATGTGTTTAGTGAAGGTAGATTGTTGTCTACCACTAAATAGCTTTATTTCAGACATTTAGTTAGGAACAAAGAGGTCATAGCAGTGCTATGCAGGCAGCACACTCAAGAACAATTTTTGAGTAAAATAAAAGAAAGAAAGAAGCAGATAGGGAGTGTGCACTCCAATAGAGATCTTTAAGATTGCCTGTAAGCTCACTTTTTCAACAACATACCTTCAATATCCTTCATTCTTTGCACACTAAACTCGTGAAGCATCTGTCTTGCTCTAATATATCTTACCCTCCACCATATGCTTAAAGCACTGCATCAAGAAGGGATCATTAAACCTTAAGAAAATGAACTTAATCTGTATCATCACATCATACAGGTAAAAGTGGGAGCAGTCGGACTAAGAATATATGAGCAAGTGTGACAAGAACTGAAGTCACTTACCATATAGGGTCAGAATTACACATCAGTCCGGGGTGCTTTCAATATACAAACATATTTTGGATAGCCCTGCCATTATCCCCCAGGAAAACACAATTTTCAGGGCTCTCCTGTTTTTTTCCTGATGTGTTTTTAACAAAATGAACCCATCTGGAGATACCCTTGAAGCGATGTTCTTCCTGCTTCATTACAGCTGCATCAGTACATCAGCATTTGGGGACTGCCCTGCCTGCCGCTCTTTTCTCATCCAGAGCATCTTATAGCCAATTAAATATACTGTAGCTGAGCTCTGAGGCCAGTCATTGCTCCCTCATTGCTTTTCAATAGCTTGAGGTCTAGTCAGCTGAAAAAAAACCAAACTGATAACCAGGCAGGAATTATCACTACAGTGAAAAATTATTGAAGAAGTTCATGCAACACTGGGGCAACTTCACTAGAACGTGGCTCTAGATGTACAATGAACCTCTTTAGAACCCACCTGAGAGCAACCACAGGGTTGCTATTCAAGGGCAATCTGTTGTATCTCAAATACTAGGACTCAAGAATGACATTAAGCTGCTCCTCAGCAACTCATTGTGCCCCTCAGTATCTCATGTCATCATTCTTTACATGTTTGTTTCAGCAACCTAAAGGAAAAAGAACAATCTAAGTCCAAACATAGGAAACTCCTTTGAAATATGGGGATTCAGCAATCAACTTTAGGGTCTTTATCTTTTCAGCCTTCAATCTGACTGCCCCTGACAAATCTGCTTTTATTATAAATATATCCCATATAATAATCTTATTGTCTAAGGCTCCTATTTAACTCAATGTCCTAATAGACCAATTGGACAATGTCAAAGGTAAAAAAAAAAGTTGAGGATCATTAAGTCTACAAATTTTGTTTTATAGACTTTTATAAGAAATCAATGAACTTACATAAAAGATGTAGCCCTGATATAGATCTATTTTGTAGCTAATATATAGAAATATGGCTCTATACCCCAATGTAAGTGAAGTGTATGAAACATTCACATAAAATCTAAAACATCAGCAACAAAATCTTAATCAAACTTTCTCAGAGGATGCCTGAATGTTACCTATTCAGAAGGCTAAATAAGGAAGCACACCAATTTGAAGCTAGCCTGGGCAACTAAGTAAGACTGTCTCAAAAATATTTTCAAAGGTATTGTTTAAGTCTCTTTTGAAAAGAGTGAGTTCAGTATAAAACATTCCACAATGAATATTTTCAATAAAGACAGGCTCCATTAGGACCAGGATTCAAGTGAGGCAGTTTTTGGTTCTCATATGAGTTGGATCTCAATGCTGCCTTGCTTAAAATATTGGTACTTTGCACACAGTGGATTTAAACATATATTGACTCATAAATACTTCTCATTTATAGTTTTAACATTTCTAAATACCTTTTTATTTTTTCCTGAGTTAAGCATCTTGCTTATTATCCCTTAGTTATAGCTCTGCTCCTGATTCTCAAACATCTTTGTATAACAATCTACTTTGTCATTTCATGCATCTTCTCATTTTAAATTTCTTGGTTCAGTCTTTACAGATCTGGAAATTTTCACCCTTCTTATTGCTTCCAGAACTATTTGTTTATTTGAGTCTTACTTCTGCAGCTTTCCATATCCATTACAACTTGCTTATTGATCTTATTGATCTCTCTTTCTGTGTGTCTCTCTCTCTGTGTGTCTCTGTCTCTGTCTCTCTGTGTCTTTGTCTCTGTCTCTCTGTCTCTCTGTCTGTCTGTCTCTGTCTGTCTCTCTGTCTGTCTCTCTCTCTGTCTGTCTCTCTCTCTCTCTCTCTCTCTCTCTCTCTCTCTCTCTCTCTCTCTCTCTCAAAAGTTCCTGGCTGTCCTTGCTTCTCTGTCATGGCAACTTGGGATTTGGAACTCACGCTCTCAAGAAGTGTCACCACAGAAAGAAAATTGAAGTGCCCTTCTGAAAGGAGCACTTTCTCACAGGATAATGCTAAGCAATAAGATGGGTTAAAGATACAGAAAACTGACAGAAAGGGTAAAATGTGTGTTAGAAATAGTCCTTTCCATATAAAAATTATATTCTACTTTAATTAATATAGTGCTCTCGCACAGGTTTAAATAACATTAGATGAAGTCTACCTCTAGATCCCAGGATCTACAGGCTGAACTGAGCCTAAGTTATGGTTTGCAATATTCTACAATTTTAATTATTGAAAATATATCATTTTAATTATAAATGTGAGATCTTAGAATATCATTTTTTGTTTAGCACTCTATACGTTACCCTTTATTTCTGGCACCATCCAAGTACTATAACTACATTTAAAATAATAGCCCATTTTGAAGTTCCTTGTGATAAATTCTGTTAAAAATTTCCCATAGGAATTAAGGGTTCCTTGGTATATGGGAGTTTTTTCCTATGTTGCGTATGGGGTGTGTGTGTGTGTGTGTGTGTGTGTGTGTGTGTCCAACTACGCTAAAGAATAATGATGGTTATGTAAAATGAGGGAATTCTAGTATAATTGCTACTGGTAATGACTAGAGCATGGTCTTTCCATAGCAACTTCTTAATTACTACTGTTAATATGATTGGAATTAGCTTTTTGTCTACCCCATTATCCCCCAAAGATTCATACCAAAACATACAGCAATGATCAAAAAGACATCAAAGAATCTGCTCAAGACATTTTCTGATATATCAATGAAACAAGACCAGGTTTCTACGATAACAGAACCAAGTCCAAAGTGTAAGATCAATAGTGAGTGCTTTCCTGACATTCATTAAGCTGTATAATTGGCTGTTTTAATGGAGGCTAAATAACAGAGGATCAAACAAAAGAATGTATCCCAGATACCTGTATGAGCTGAAATATCATGACTCTCCTTCATCTGTTCTTCATGTGTCTCAGATATCCTTGTCACTGCTCTAAGGGACCTGGCATTCCCCTACACTGGGGCACAAAACCTTCACAAGGCCGAGGCCCTTTACTCCTATTGATGATCGAATTTGCAATCCTCTACTATATACCTACTGCCAGTACATTCAATCCCACCCTGTATAGTCCTTGATTGGTGGTTGGGTCCTTGGGAGCTCTGAGGGTACTAGTTAGTAATTGTTGTTCGTCCTAAGGGGCTGCAAACCCTTCAGCTCCATAGAACCTTTCTCTAACTCCTTCATTGGGGACAGTGTACTCAGTTCACTGAATGGTTGTGAGCCTCTACATCTGTATTAGTCAGGTATTGTCAGAGCCTCTTAGGAGATAGCTATATGCTTGTCCTTCCTTCCATCTCTGCTCCATAGTTAATCTCTGCCACTCCTTCTGTGGGTGTTTGATTCCCCTTTTTAAGAAGGAATGAAATGTCCACCTTTTAGTCTTCCTTCTTCTTAAGTTTCTTGTGGTTTGTGGGTCGTTCTTCCTGTATTCCAAACATCTGGGCTAATAACCACTTATCAGAAAATGCATACCATGTGTGATCTTTTGTGACTGGGTTACCTCACTCAGGGTGATATTCTCCAGATCCATACATTTCCCCAAGAATTTCATAAATTCACTGTTTTTAACAGCTGAGTAGTACTCCATTCTGTAGATATACCACATTTTCTATATCCATTCCTCTGTTGAGGGACATCTGGGTTTTTTCCAGTTTCTGGCTGTTATAAATAAGGCTGCTATGAATATAGATAGTAGAGCATGTATCCTTATTACATGTTGGAGCATCTTTTGGGTATATGCCCAGGAGTGGTATAGCTGGATCCTCTGGTAGTACTATGTATAGAACCCAGGTCCACCACCCTCAGATTAGCACCACACATAATGTGCTGGACTCTCATTCCTAAATCACTAATGGAGAAAATTAACTATCAATTTTCCTATAGCTAGGTTTCATTGGGGGTATTTTCTCAATTGAGGCTCCCTTCTCTCTAATGACTCTAGCTTGTGTCAAGTTGACTTAAAAGGAGTTAGTACAATAATTAACTTGAGATTTCTAGTAGCCCCTTAATTTTCTTTTTATTGTGGCAAAATCTCTGACAGGAAGCAACTTGGGGGAGGAAAGATTTGGTTTGGCTTATTATTTTGAACAGAAATATCATAGTATGCAGTGGAAATATGAAGCTGCTTCTTCATATTCAGGAATTTATTAACTGCTGCATTTAATTTATTTCTTCTTTTCATCATTTTAATGTTCATCCTCAGACTTCATCCCCTTGCCAAATCACATCCTGTTAATATTCTAAGTATATTTGATCAATGTTAAAAGGAAGAGAGATATGCATGAGTATCTATGGGCTGTTGCCAACAATGTATTTTATACTCTTACTTGGAAACGTGCAATGGATAAAACAAAGAAGGATTTACAGCTATATTTATAATATAAAAGGAAAATTTGAAACATTCAACAGAAAAAATTTAACCAATATCAATTTTGGAAACTATAGAAACATAGTCATTACCATACTTCTTTGCCATATTAATTTTAAGCCATTGGAAGAATAAGATGAATTAAAACTATTATTACATATTAACTCTATTATAAGAAAACTATCTTGGAGAGCTTATATTTATCTGTAACCACTAAGAAACTTCAGGGTACTCTCTACACTTGCCCCTCACTGCCTGAGGCAGATAGAAAAGCTGTCCCCAAGGCCATGAGAGCAGAAGAGCTGGCCCTGTCTCTCATAGGCTGCAACATTCTGGAGATCAAGCCCTGCAACTCACCTGGGCAGCAGAATGGTGTTGACCATTGTGGCTGGGTTGCAGATGAGCCAGTTGCAAGGGTATGGGCATGAGAAAGCTGGCCCTGCTTCTTGTCTGCCTAGATGTAATTGGGTGGAGGTGAGATACCCTTTCCCCTTCTCATCAGCACTTGGGAGAGCAGGACTTGAAATTTGCCTGAGTAGTGCTCTATTGCTCTACTCTAGTGGCAGGAGTACAAGTGAATTAGACATTGCAATGAGAACAGGAGAGCTGACCCTGTGCCTTTACAGTTGCTGCATTGGGTGAGCATTGGAGAGCTTGCCCTCGTGGTATGTGTACAGGAGAGACAGTGGGCTGACTAACTAACTCAGTTACCTCCCAGGCCCAGAGCCAGGGCTGTGAGTTGGCCCACCAAATCTATCCTATCTTTGATCTGCTGGAATACTCAAAATGGCAAGTCCTGTAGTTCCAAACCTGCAAGCTATTCCTGACAACAATATGATATCAGAAGGGAGTAGTGATGATCATCTAATATTGATATTGTAGCAAAAACAGAGGCCATGAACCTGACCAATATCATTATAATGAACACTTGCAAGTAAAGACATGTGGACAAAGGAGTTCACTGGGTAACACACTGTGACACACTGCTAGTTTCCATGAAAAGATTTTTGTTGTTGCTGTTGTTATTATTCTATTTTGTTTTAATTTTGCAGTGGGGGATGTTGCAAGGGATGATAAAATGGGATGGAAAGACGAGTGGGATTGAAATGCATGATGTGTAATTCACAGAGACTCAATAAAAAGATTTAAAACTACATATTTTATTCCATGCTTTTACCTTTTCCTAGTTTGAAAATATATACCCAAAAATATATGGACTATATAATTAATTAATAACTAGAAAGAAAAATCTAACATTTATACTTGAGTGAAGATATTTGCTCCTATGAGGTTCTATTTCATAAACTTATCAACTTGCCAGAATTCCATCATCCTGAATTATCACTTTATTGTCAGTGTTTATGCTTATAAACAGTGTTTATCAGGTTTCTGTGATTATTGAGGTCTGTGTGCTTGTGAGTAAAATCTCAAAGCTACAGAAAAGTAGTTAGGTTGTATAGTGAACTTTTTCATACTCTTTAGCTACATTCCCAATTTTAGTGTTTTCCTATGTTTTCTTTATGTCTTAATCTCTGAATATGGATACATGACATACATGTATATGCACAAATATGTGTATTTATTTGATGAGCTATTGAAATAAATGTGAAACCTTAAAAAAATAAATCTTAGGGCAAGAAGGGTTACCCATTCAGTAAGAGGGATGCCTGGTCTGCTAGCATAACTCCCTGCAGGGCTGAGCAGTTAACATCATATGTTCAGAAAAAAAAATGATAATTTCTATAGGAAAAGGGTAGAAACTCCAAAGAATTCACTTTATTGTTTCTTAGTTTTCCAATAAGATATATCATTTGTTTGGGACAAGTAAGGAGTCAAAAAAGATTCTCCAATAAAGCTCCTACCTCCTGACGAAAATATCACAAGAAAAGAAAAGGTGTTTGAAGACTCTCACTGTCTCTCCCAACTTCTTGTTCCTGTAGTACATTAGGCAAAACCACGTTGTTGATAAATACCTCATGGTATCATAAGCTCCTTTGGACATGGAGGCCTGCTGCCTTTAAAACTGCTTTTTCTTCACTGTAATAAAGATGTTTTCAAAATCTACTACCAGCTTTTTGTATAGCATCCTTCATTACTCATGAATACAGTAGATGTTGATCAAGACGTATTGAAATTAGTCACCCATTCTCCATTACCCTGTGAAAAGCCAAATCCAAAAGCTCACCATATTACTTAGTTAATTCTAAGACCATTATTGCCCACTACAATCTAAAAAGTTATTTTGTTCAGTAGAGTCAATCATTGGTTCTTCTGATATTATAGTAATAGAAAGACAAGATCAAATTGTCACTCATTTAGTTTCAAATGTTTCTAAAAATAGGGTGGAAAATAAAGGTCAAGACATCAATCTATTTGAAGGTGAAAGTCTAGTGACTTTAAAGGTCAAGGGAATTAAATTTAAAATTAAGTTTTCTGGCTTTTGCCACTTCCTGTCCAAGTTCATATCCAGGTTAATCTCAGCTAGAGTTATTATCCATACCTGGCTAGAGTTCTTTCAGCAGTTGAATTCCAGATGTCTCCCACTGGAAATGTTTGAGTCCTATGGGGCCTTAGAAATTGAATATTTTTAATTCTCTCAATAAAATGATTCTATATTTTTATAGAAATCCAAGTAAGGCACAGAAAATGTGTAATCTATCACACCCAGAAAAATTTGAAAGTGATCTGATCCTGAACCCCCTGAGAAGTTATTGTAGATAAAATTATGTTCTTAATATTGCCAACAAGTTCAGTAGATACTGAAAGAAATCTCTATGAAATAGGGAAAATGGAGAAAAGCTTTTATTGTTTCATCTTAGAGACAATGCTGTTAATCTGGTGAATTGGCCAAACTCACATTTTGGAAAACTCAACAGGAGAGGACTAATCTTGACATGATTGACTTGTTATGAAGAGAAAGAAAAGCCACTGGGAAAAGTATTTTTATTAAAGGAAACAGCTGCTTTTTGCACATTTACTAATGCTGTTTTGTGATACCCCTCACATAAAGGAGCTAACCTTCTTTCTTCTTTCTTTTTTCTTTGCGGGGATGGGAGGGCACAGCAAACTTTATTAATGGTATTCAAGAGAGTAGGGCTCCCTAGGTCCCTCCCATTATTATAGGGTTCTTGGATGGAAACTGAGGGAGATGCTCAGTGATAGAGAAGAGTTGGGACAGGGACTCCTCACCAACCAAGGGCCTCTCTCTTGCTCTCAGTGTCCTTGCTGGGGTGGGTGGGCCCTGGCCTTTTAGTCCTTGGAGGCCATGTAGGTCATATAGGCCATGGGGTCCACTACCCTGTTGCTTATCCATACTAATTGTCATACTGGAAATGAGCTTTACAAAGTTGTTATTCAGAGTAATGCCACCCCCAGCATCAAAGGTGGAGGAGTGGGAGCTACTGTTGAAGTCACAGGAGACAGCCTCTCCTCATTGTAGCCCAGGATGCCCTTTAGTGAGCCCTCAGATGCCTACTTCGCATTCTTCATTTCATCATACTTTGCAGGTTTCTCCAAGAGGTATGTCAGATCAATTATGGATACATTGGGAGTAGAAACATAGAAGGCCATGCTAATGAGCTTCCTGTTCAGCTTTTGGATGACCTTTCTCATAGCCTTGGCAGCATCAGTGAATGTAAGGATAATGTTCTGGGCAAGCCCACAGCCATCATGCCACAGCTTTCCAGAGGGGCCATACAGTCTTCTGAGTGGAAGTGAAGGCATGGACCATGGTCAAGGATCCCCGATGATGCCAAAGTTGTCATTGATGACCTTGGTCAGGGGAGCTAAGCAGTTGGTGGTGCAGAATGCATTGCTGAGCAAATTGACATATTTTTCATGGTTCACATCCATCACAAACATGGGGGAATTAACAAAACGGGCTGAGATAATGACGATTTTGGCTCTACCCTTCAAGTGGGCTCTGGACTTCTCCATGTGAAGACACTAGTAGGCTACACAACTAGCTCCTAGAAGACGGTAACGGGCTTCCCTTTGATAACAATCTTTCCAGTCTCAGCCTTGACTGTGCTGTTGAATTTGTCTGAGTGATACCACAACATGTAGACCATGTGGTAAAGGTCAATGAAGGGGTCAAGGATAGCAAGAATTTCCACTTTGCCAGAGCAGAGAAGAGGGCAGCCCTAGGCATCCAATATGGCCAAATCTGTTCACACTGACCTTCACCATCATGTCAACAGGTCAGGGCTAGCATCGTACACAAAAATGTGCCTGTCTCTGGAACAAGGAGGACCAGAGAGCTACTAATCATGTTTTCTTTTGGTCATTTCTCTTCCATTTCTTCCCCACTTTGATCCCTATGTGTCCTTTCCTCAGTGCATAGGTTGCTAAGAACTACATCAAGCACCACTGACTCAGTTCTTTAGCAGGCAAACAATTTCAGACATGATCAATAATAAACATGGGACGTGAATCTACTCAAGCCTAAATCCATCTTCTTGGGGAAGAGAGGAATCCCCACTAAGTATAAAAGTTTCTAGGCCCACCAAAGACTAGGTCCAAATCTGAATAGCATACAACAATGTGAAGGGTATATCTTTCATAACTGTTGGTTTTTGTTTGTTTGTTCATTTTTTATCAAACCTCTGTCATGGCTGAATTATAGGTCTATGGTTATTTGCTTGTACATCATTTAGACCTGAGTCTATCCATGTCCAGAGTTTCTGAGGCCCATAACTTTTTTCAAGATTGATCCTTTAAAACCACTGCTCTACTAAACAAGCATAATTTCTAACTGATTTTTGAATATTTAGTTTATATCCACAGATAAGTGTAGCTCTTACTCCTTATCAAAGGCACTTCTCTTTGCAACAGGAAGCTATTACAGAAAATTATGACCTGCAAAAATACAGACAGCATTTGATTATGTACCTCCCAGCTGCAATAGATAAATCTATAGCACAAGTCCTTTATCTAAGGCTCAGGGGACATCAAAATGGGAGCAACTGTTATTAGAAGATTCAGAGGTACAGGAAATCTACTGTGAGGTTTTGTTTCCTAGATATAACAAGAAGCCTTCATGCATGACATCTCAACAATATTGCTGCCTAAACAAGACCTGAAGAAGTACAATAGCAATAGATGGGCTAACATTGAAGGGGCAGATCTCTTGGGGCTCCACACATAGATAAAGAACTACAGGCAACAATGGAATGCTTGGAGTGAACAGAAAGAGTCTTCCCCAGGTAAGAGTTCCCAGTTTGCTATCCAATACTAAGTAGTCAGCCTTGAAATCATATACACACAATTAACACTAAACAGACTGTACTGGTTGTATTTATTTATGTAACAATAATAACTAAAGAAAAAGAAGCAATGATTTCCAGAGGAAACAAGGTAAGGTAAGTATAAGAGTGGGCTTTGGAAGAAGAGAGGAAAGGGGGAAATTTTGTAATTATACTTTAATTAAGAATGTAAACCAAGTTTTTTTTTTCATATTCTAAGTATGTTTTTAATTTCTTTTTTTTTTTTAATTAGGTATTTTCTTCATTCACCTGTACACTTTCCCTCTCCCATTTTCCCCTCCAAAACAAACAAACAAACAAACAAACAAAAACAAGAACAAACCCCTTCTGCCTCCCCCCTCCCAATGTCTGTCCCCCCACCCTCTCCCACCCATTGGCCCTGGCATTCCCCCACACTGGGGCACAAAACCCTCACAAGGCCGAGGTCCCTCACTCCTATCGATGATCGAATTTGCAATCCTCCACCACATACCTGCTGCCAGTACACTAAATCCCACCCTGTATAGTCCTTGATTGGTGGTTGGGTCCCTGGGAGC